>QAXK01006017.1:0-14120 GCA_004335735.1 Chlorella sp. KRBP
GTGTACACTGAATATGTCTGCCATAAGTGGACCAAACAGATGTGGCTACTAGGGGCCCTCAGAATTGCTGCAGCTGTGTGTCGCTGTTCCCTGCACTGCCACCACAGCCCACCGACCCAGAGGCAAGCACCAAACAACACATGTACATCATGGTTTGCCACTGACCCCCACGCTCTTCTGTTGGGCACAGGTGGGATGATTGCCAGCTACCACCGTGTGGTGAGGCCTGATGTGGTTGATGCTGCAGTGGCAGCATCCGCACCCATCTACTACATTGGTGCGTGTGGCAGCTGCCGCAGAAGTGCTGGCAATCAGCGTGCAGGCAGTGGCTGTACAACAACATGTGCTGTGGGCTGATCCCTACAGACACCAGCCTGGTGCTGTCAGCACGCTGCTGTCAGCAGGCCAACAACCACAGCAGCAACGCTGGCAAGAGTTTAGGGACCCAGAACTTACCCTGGTCCCTGGATTCAGATCAATTCGAAAGCAGGTTGAGAGCTTCCCCCATAAGCAGGTGCACCACTCAGCCGCGATGCTCACAGCCTGCTGGTTCAAATTTCCCGCTGCACTGTGCAGTGGACACCAAGATGTGGCGCCACACGTCAAACCGGTACCACCAATTCATCGAGGATTCCGCCAACACCATGTCTGGCTCAGCTCAGTGCAGCAACACCGTCAGGGACGCTCTGGAAGAGTGAGTGTCACACGTGTGGCCCTTGTGTCTGAGTCTGTGTCCTGGGTTCCCACTGAGTGTGCATGTCGCTGCAGCCGCTAGCGGCAGCAGTGCTGACAGTTTGTAGCATGGCGGGATGTCTTGGATTTTGTGTTGCAAAAATTGTACAATAACATAACCCTGCAGCTCCGAGCCCACAGGCTTTGGGACAGCTGTCCCACTCAAGAGTTGCCCTGCACCATGTGCCCTGCACTGTGTGACACACATGCATTGTGTTGTACTGCTGGTGCTGACAGGCTGCTGCACCTGGGGAGGTCTGCATCAGGGCGCCAGACCATCACAGAGACGATGCGGCTGTGTGGCACAGCAGACACGGCCCTGCCCAACCGGGAGGCTGTGCTGGGCCTCCAGGAGGACATCATTGGCACCTTCCAGGGCTTGGCTCAGGTGAACTTCATAGTGACTATCACCACGGCTCAGGTGCGGGCATAAACGCACATGGCTGCGTTGCACGCCAGTGCACACATGGTTGAGGGTTTTGGCGTGCACCTGCCCCACAGGTGAAGACTATGGCTGTGCTGCAGGGCAGTGCACACAGGGGTTTGAGGTTTGTCGGGTTTTGGGTTTGTTCCTGCCCATTGGCCATGTGCCTGGGCCTGCAGACGGCGCTGTGCGATGCTGACTGACGCCCTGATGTACGTACGTGTGTATGCTGTGCGCCTTGCCTTGCAGGTCAACAACCAGCCCCCCGTGATGGGCGAGATGGCGATAGCCTGTGGCGTCATCAACGAGGCGACAGCAGCAGGCCAGACCTCCCTGGCAGCCGTTGCAGCCCTGTACTCCTACATGGCCAACACCGGCAGCTCCAACTGGTGCTACAACTTCACTTTCAACCTGGACTTCCCCATCCTGTCTGACGACCCAAACGGCTACAACAGCTACACCTACCAGTGCTGCACGCAGGCCACAGTGTACAGCTCTGAGTTGCCGGCAAGGGGCTCAGAGGACACGCTGAACCCTGAGGACATCCCTGTGCCCGTCAGGGAGGTTCAGGACAACTGCAGGTGAGCACAAAGTGTACCATATGTCAAGTATACTTGAAGCGAGGGGGGGGCAGCTGTTGTGCAGCAAGCAAGCTGTTGCACAACCCGCTCAACGTGACACATACCGTAGGTAGGCCTCTGGCAAACCGTGTTTGGAGCCATCTGGCACATGTGCATCATGCAAAAAAGTTTCCAAGCTGCAGCCTGTTGGCCCGGGTAGCTGTCCTACAGGCCGCACGAGTTGCTCACAGTGTTGTTTATCACTGCTAGTGCCGTTGTCTGTGCACTCAATGCTATCGCTGCGGCTTCGATTCTGCTGCTGCTGCTGCCTGCCAGGAGTATCTTTGGCAAGCACGTGCCTCAGCTGCACGCGCCTGGCTTTGCTCGCCACATCATGCCGCTGCTTCAGGAGTACGGCAATGTTGTTTTCACCAACGGCGATCTGGATGGCTGGGCAGGCGGGAGCTTGGGCCTGCTTCCCTTCGTCGGTCGCGAGCCGAGCAGCAGCAGCATCGGCAGCGGGGCGCTGATGTACGACATTGGCGTCGACCTCGACGCGAAAAACGGCGGCCTCAGCGCGCACCATTCGCACGTTGCATTCGTGGTGTACAGGAACGCTTCGCATTGCACAGATACGCACACGAACACGTGGGCCGACCCTAACGAGCCAGCGGAGTGGAAGAAGCAGCGCGCCCTTGCCATGGACTACGCAGTTGGCTTTGCAAAGACCAACAGGCGGGAAAACGTTGTTTACAAGTCATAACTCGCACTGCTGCGAGAGCATGTGTTCCTATTGTGAAGTGTTGTTATTTGTTAATGCACCCGCACTTGTTTCTGTAACATTGTTTGGTCGACGAAGTTTGGACTCCGGCTGCAGCAGCTTTTAGCGCTCCTTCTGCTGAACGACCCTCATTCAAAAACACATTTGTCACTCCGTTGTAGCTGCTTGCCTGTGACTTGCCTCGCATGTCCTGCCTCTATGTATATACAAGCACCTTGTGTTCCTCAGACAAGCTTGTCAAAGAGTGCCATCGCCGTACCAGTCAGAAAGTTCTGCCACCCACAACTGCAGCATTCTTTGCATCGCTCTTTGCACAAACAACCAGCGACAGTCATTGCAGCAACCTGCCGATCTCTTTTCAACTGCAGCAGTACAACAAGCCAGCCCCCAAAAGCCTTTGGTTATGGAAGAAAACAGCCACACATGCCTGGCACAGCAACGCCACCAACCTTGCTTCAGTGGTTATCAGGGCCTTGGGATGCAACCCACACCACCCAAAGCTCAAACCCTACCGCACCAATACAGCATTCAAAATTTGTACCCCAAACCCAGCAATGCCGAAGGCCTCTTGCCAAGATGGCCCGCAGTCACCTTCCGCAGCCTCGGCCGAGGCTGCCCATGTGAGGATGTAAAAACCCTGCATGACCGCACTGAAGCCTGACAACCTGCAAAAAGATCAACCATGACGCATCCACACCCAGGTGCAGACGATGCATGCATGCATGCATGCATGCATGCTCAGCTGTAAATGAAAGCTGGGACAGGATGCCTGCTGAGCCAAGAGGACGAACTTCGTCACTTTGAAAGTGAGGACAGGTAGAGAGGCCAACAGGATTGAGCAAGGCACTGGGATGAGCCATCTGTACAACAGGTCCCCTCCACGCAACAACTGCCAAACCATGACCAAAAGCAGCCGTAACACAAGCAGCCGTTGCATGAAGGTGTACATGGGAGACAAGGTGTGGGTGACAAGGTACCATGCATTTGGAAGCAATGACCGCAATCGTCGTGTTGACAACGCACGCACCGGGCAAGGACATACCCTGCAACGAAAACAAGACCTTGGTGCAGGGGGCTAGCAACCATGACCGAATGCAGCCACCAAGGGCACAAATCTCGCAGCTGCTGTAGCATGAAAAGGTGTTGTCACTGACATGTATGGTGGCAAATGGGCACAGCAACCGGTACCAGGGCACAGGACAAGGGGTGCACGCAAGAGCTGCAGCATACCAGGGACGCTGCAGCTGTGGCAGTTGCTTGCTGCCAACCTGGAGCCAGGTGTTGCAGGCCAGATGTGCAGCAGCCTCTGCTTCACCCAGCCAGCAAGGGACAGTGTGAATGCTGCGGCATACAGTCTGAAAGAAGAGGAGGGGGTGGGGCTCCAAGGACACTTGGAGGGGGGAGGAGAGGAGGACGAGGAGGGGTGAGGGTTCAAAGGAA
The DNA here is from genome assembly GCA_004335735.1 of Chlorella sp. KRBP. NCBI lineage: Eukaryota > Viridiplantae > Chlorophyta > Trebouxiophyceae > Chlorellales > Chlorellaceae > Chlorella > Chlorella sp. KRBP. The sequence continues at coordinate 3,938 of QAXK01006017.1, forward strand.
GCATGAGGCTGCAGGAAATGCGTGCAAGCTGCCAAGGCGAAGAGGCGATATGATGCAGACCACATATGCTGTGCACACCACATATGCTGTCCACATGTACGCATGTATGCAGGCGTCCTGCAGCACTCACATGCTAGCATGAACTGGCAACTTCAGGGCAGGAGCCTGCGCCATCATGCAACACCAGGAAACAGGGTCCTGATTACGAAGGTCGAATTGGCAGGGAGGGAGGGATCCGACAGATGTGCACACACTCCTCTCCAACCGCCCACCATACAACAGCGCATGCGGAAGTCCAAGTCGACGCCTCATTGACGAAACCAACACAGCATGCACTCTGGACAACAGCAGCAAGACGTGAAGCTTGCCCACAAAACAGCAAATACCGGTGTTCGCGCCTCGACACAATGCAGCCAACACAACATGTGGTCCAGTGGAGCAACACCCCCGAACAGCAGCAAGACCTCAAGCTTGCCCTACGTCAATTGCTATCGCCGTTTAGGACATTGCTGTGGCGCATCACAACGTGAGCACCACCAGCAGCGGCGTTTGCCAATCTCACAAACGTTGCCAAGGAATAGCCACGTCACCAGACCTTCTGGCAGCAATCGCTCTACAAAACCAGACTCACAGCAGCACATGCACTGATCAAGTGCCAGCTCACACATATAAGCCTTGCAAGCGCCCCATGCACAAGCTGTGCCCGATGGCATGCATTGATCCCGACCCAATCCCATGCACTATGAAGCTCAACCTGCTGCCACAAACCTTACCATATGCACGCAGCCAAGCAACCTGCTTGATTGCAGCACACGGCTGAGATTGCACCGAGCATGTACACAGGACTAGGGAGGCTACAGCCACACAACAATTGCCTGCCTACGCATGCCTTTGACGCCTCAAAAACAAGCCACAGTGCAGCATGCAACAGTCAACACGCAAGCCAAGGGAGCAGCAGGCAACAGTCCTGTGCAGTGCAGTCATGCAGACAAAGACGGGCGTTCGGACGCCACGCAAGACCAGGCGAACAATCCTGCAAGCTTCTACCACGAAGAGCCGCTGAGAAACTAAACCCAGCCAACCGCAAGGTACACAGTCGACAGCAAGTCGTGCGTCCAGAAACAGAAAGCCAGACCTATGCATCCATTGATGCTGGTGCAACTGACGTGTGCAGGCAGTGGGTGGTGCGCACCGCAAGGGTATGCTAGCAAGCAAGCGCATGCAACAAGCTTCAGTTGGCATGCTGCTCCTGCCCACAATGGTTCGCCCCAATCTAGACACCACAGGTCTCAACCCCCTTGAAGGGTGTGAGACCCAACCTTGTGAAGCACTGGAGGCATGCCACAGGTGACCAAAAGGTGCACAGTAGCTACGGAGCACGTGCACGGCGAATTGGAGCAGTCATTATACCGGAGCAAAAGCGCCAACGCCACAGCACACAGCCAAGCAGCTTCAAGACCACAGGGGCGGCCCGTAACTAGCCAATAAGGCAACATTAGGCAGTGCACAAACGCACATTCCCGGAAACAGGCTCTGTATTAGGCTCGGCACTTGTGCGACCCAGAACTCAGGTGTCGAGCTCAAACACGTCAGTCGAAAAGCATGTGTCAAGAGGACCGTGTTGACCTTGATCAACTGGCTCTAACACAGTCCTACAGGAAATCAGGCCCCAAAGGGTGATTCAAGTGCACCTGCAAACTCCCACCGTCCCCTCCCCTCACTGTCCAGACACCCCTAGCACTCCACCCCTCACCCTCACAGCTCCCTTGGACGCCTCGCGGGTGGACTAACAATGGTGCAGTGCTGCATGCACCTGCCTGCCCAACCCCGACACCCTCTCGACACTTCATGCCGACACAGCAGCCCGATGGTTTGCCAGGAACAGCAAGCAGCTGTCTGCACACAAGAGACGCAAGCACGAGCTGGCATGCAGTGCAGAACGAGGGCCGTGTGTTCAAGAGGTGCAGCCACAAATGCACTTTCAAACGGCATGCTGCTCAAAATGCACGCATTTCACCATTGATGGCAGGCATCCGCATGTATTGCACGGGTTTTCGTGCCAGCATTAGGTCAAAGCATAGGCCATGTCCGCCTTTGCAGTGTCAGGCAGATACACCTCGATGAACCTCCAAACACACAGGACTACCCCCTCCAGCCCAAGCTTGCAAACCCACCCCCTGATTCACCCTCTGCTGCTGCGAGGCCAACACATGTCCAAAGCACAGGACAGCCGCAGCCCAGCGACGCACCTCGAACGTCTCACACAGCAGCGCAATTTTCAAGCCAAGGCCTTGAATGTCATCTCTCTGCTGACAACACACACCTGCAACATCCCACAGGAGGACACGAGCTACTATATCGTGTCACATGCATGCCTGTTTGTGCGTGCCTGCCTGCCTGTCTTTAGGCCACACGCGCGCACACAGCTAACACGACAACGCCTCGAGACACGCCCTCTGCTGACGACACAACACGCGAGTCTAGATGCTGAAGGCCGCAGATGAGCCTGCTGCAAACACCCACCACACGTTTGCATCGATAGTCACTGCAGCTATCCGCAAGCCTACCTTCCAGCTTTGCATGCTGGTCAAGCACACAACCAGATCTCAAATCAGCCGAGCCGACAACCACACATGAAAGCTCAATGTGCAGGATGCCTAAGGAACAGCCTCAGTGCTGGAGCCCCTGCTTTCAAGCAGGCATATGCACCGCCCCAATCAAGAGGCGTGGAAACGTTCACACAGTCGACACAGGTGCACCAGTCGAACAGGGAACTAAACCAACCGCAGCACTGAGACACAACCTGGACTCACAACCCATGCAGTAGGAGTAAGCACGATTAACAACTGCATGGTGGCACTCCAAAAGCTGCATCACACTCCCAAACAGCTGCCCACGCATTTGGACTCACTCAAACCCGGCTGTTGACTCAAACCCGGCTGTTGACTTAAAACATCCTAATGACTCGGGAACGCCGCATGACTGACTGGATATTATCCATCAAGCGACGCCCCATCCATCAACGCAACGCTGCTCTGCTTGATCAACCCACCGCTGTTGCAACCCCCATCAGCACGAGGGCTCATGTACAAGGGTGGGGCCAGAACTGAAGATGTCATCCAGCCACTGCTGCTGCTCCTCGTGCCAATCAGCCCAAGAAGGCATGCCGCCAGCCGCAGCAGCAGCTGCCATGTAGCCGGGCGACCCTGGCAGCTGCTCACAAACAACCCCAGTGCCAACAAGCCCACCCGGACCCCCCTCTGCTGCTGCTGCAAGGCCCCGCACCCTTGACGAATGCAGATGAGCCAGCGAACCCGGCAGACCCTGGCCGCTGACGCGGCCATGGGCCGCAGGGTTTAGCACAGAAGGCGCCCAGCCTAAACCCCGGCCGCCGGCCTGGCCCCCAACCACCCCCAGCTGCCCTGTAGGGCTAGGGCCAGGCAGCTCCAGGGTTTGGCCGACAGCTGCGCTGAACCCTAGCCCTGATGGGCTGTTGGGGCTTAGGAGGCCGATGCTGCTGATGTCAGGGTTTAGCCAGAGGCCCTGGAGGCCTGCTGACGCATCGGTGAGGTCCTGATGCAGCTGCTCCTGGAGCTGCTGGCCTTGCAAATGGCCCTGCAGGTGGTCATGCAGGTGGTCTTGCAGCAGCACCCCATCAACGCCATCAGTGTCTGCTGCACTGCTGCCCACAGCAAAGCCGCTGCTGACAGCGTCAACGACACTCCAGCGAGCCGGCTGGTTCCCCAAGTGCAGCAGCAGCTGCTGCTGCAGCTGCGGTGTGGCGTGCAGCGCCGGCAAGGGCGCCGACTGTGTGAGTCTGCCTGCCGCCTGCACCCCACCTTCGCTCGTGGCTCCCCTTGCTGCTGCTGCCGCTGTGTCTGCCCTCCTGCCTGCTGCTGGCGCCGTGGCAGCAGACAACAAGGCCTGCTGCTGCTGCTGCTGCTCTTGCTGCAGCATTGCTGCCAGCAGGGCACTCAGCTCTGGGGGCGCCTCTGGCAGATCCAGGTCCCCGATCTCTATCCCACCGACAGGGCCCGGACCCGGCTTCATTGCTGCTGCTGCTGGTGGTGGTGCACCCGCAGCAGCGCCGGCAGCGTGCATTGTGGGCCGCACAAATGAGGTCACACCAGAGCCATCTTTGGAGGCCTGGGTCCTGCATGACGCTGCTGCTGGGGCTGCACTGACTGGCAGAGCAGCAGCAGCCGCTGCTGGCGCCTGCAAGCCGCCCAGGGATGCTGCAGCACTGGCGGCACGTGCGGCGCCCACGCCGCCTGATGACATGCGGGCCCCTGCTGCATCGAAAGCACCCTTTGACTTCTGCTGCTGCTGCTGCTGTGGCTGCCCTTGTGGCACGCCCTCCTGCCAGCTGGCTGCTGGCATGTTGGGCACTGCATGGTCCATATCAGCACCCCACTCCTCCTCCTGCTCCTCCTGCACTGACACACGCCCACCACGCAGCTGCTGCAGGCCTTGCTGCTGCTGCTGCTGGCCCAAAGACTGGCCCTGCTGCTGCTGCTGCTGGGCCAGGATCTGGCCCAGGTGCAGCTCCTGCTCGTGCTGCTGCTGGGGCAGGGGCTGTGACCTGTAGCCGCGGTTGCGCTGCACGCACTGCTGCAGCTGCTGCTGCAGCTCCTGGAGCTTTGGAGACAGCAGGTGCAGCTCCTGTACGCTCGGCGACTGGCCGACAGCAGCAGCTGCAGCAGCAGGTGGGCCGGGTAGCATCACCTGGTGAGGCGCCATGCCTGTGACACCAGTGACGCGGTTCGCCGCGGCTGAGTCACTCAGTGCTGGTGTGACCTTGGCTGCTGTTGCTGCGGCGGCGGCGGCCAGCACAGCAGCTGCCCTGGGGCTGGGGAGGCTGCCTGAAGACCTCAGGGCCTGTCGACGGCTCAACGCCTCTCGAGGGCTGGGTGGTACCTTCATTTGCTGCTGCTGCTGCTCGTTGTGGCCACCGCCACCAGCAGCAGCAGTAGCAGCAGGGGGTTGTGCAGCCCCAGAGCGAGTCACGAGCCCCAGCTGCTGCAGCTGCTGCAGCTGCCACTGCCACTGCGCGATCGAGCTGGGCCCTGCGTCCGCACCAACCCCAACCCCAACCCCAGCAGCAGCAGCAGCAGCAGCGACGGCGGCGGCCGCGGTACCAGCAGCAGTGCCTGCATCTAGCCCTGGCTCGGATGCGTAGCTGCGGCAGCCGTCAGCCACACCCGCGGAGCTGTTGCGCGTTTGCGACACAGCCCCCGCCCAGTCACAGGGCACCGAGAACGCCTGCTGCCGCTGCTCGATGCTGCTCATGGCCCGCTGCAGCGGCAGCTGATAGTCGGGCGCTTCAGCTGCTGCTGCTGCGGGCGCTGCTGGAGGGTGCCAGCCACCGAACTGCTGCTGCTGCTGAAGATCAAGCCCACCTGCAAGCTCCCTAGGCCTGCTTGTGGGGCTGCCAGTTGCAGCAGCAGCAGCAGACGCAGAGCGCTCAAGCAAGGCCCCTGCCTCCAGCGACAACTCAGAGGCACCGCCGCCCACACCCGCCTCCTCACTCAAGGCCTCAGCAGCAGCACCGCCCACCCTGCTGCTGGCACTCAACATGCGCACCGCCTCGTCACCCACGGCAGCAGCAGCAGCGTGCAGCTGCTTGCGCAGGCGCCGGCGCTTCTGCTGCTCCAGCTGCAGCTGCATTGCCGTGGTCGCGTCGACCCACTCCCCACACGACCCGTGGCAGGTCGTGGCAGCAGCTGCGGCAGCAGCCGCCGCCATGGCGGCGGCGTGCTGCGCGGCCAGCTTCGAGGGTCGTTTGAGCGGGAACCGCCGCTTGGGCTTCCTTGCAGCAGGGGCCTCGGCTTCTGCTGCTGCTGCGGGTGCGCTGTAGTGCTGGTGGCTGTGGTGCTTCTGTTGGTGGCTCCCGCTGCCACTGCTGACCCTGTAATGCCTCTGGTGCTGCTGCTGCTGCCCCTGAAGCAGGCCGCCCATGCCATCAGCTGCTGCTGCTGCTGCAGCAGTGTCTGGCAGCTCCAACGCACTCCCCAGCTGCTGCAGGATAAGTGGCACAGAAGACGCCCCCGCTGCTGCTGCTGCAGCAGCGGCAGAAGCCGGGTGAGCAAACCGCTGCGTCCATGCCGCAAGTGGATCAGTTGCACTTCCTCCCACATCACCAGCAGCAGCAGCAGCTGTGCCTCCTTGCCCCGCTGCTGCTGCTGCTGCGGGCAGGCTGGCAGGGGCTGCGTAGGGCAGCTGAGGAATGTCAGGGATCTCAAAGCCACACAGGTTGACAGGGTCAGCATACCCCATCGCAAAGGCCCTGCCACGAGCCGCCAGCATGGCGGCTGCAGCCGCCGCAGAGCCTGTGGAGGCTGCTGCGGCTGCTGCGGCGTCTGGGGCGGCCGCCCCCTGTTGCTGCTGCTGCTGCTGTGGTTTTGGGGCCTGTGGCTCAGCCGCCTCCAGTTTGACTGCCGTGCCTGGCAGCCCGTTGCCAGCAGCTGAAGCCTGACCCAGCAGCGCCAGCCTGGCACTCGCAAGCTGCTGCTGCTGCTGTGTCACTTGGGGTGCCCAGGGCCTGAACCCGGAGGAGGGCCTGAAACCCTGCTGCTGCAGGGAGCCCTCTGAGCCTCCAGCTGACTGCTGCTGCTGCTGGCTACCAGGCTGTGGGCTGGCATCAGCAGCAGCATCGGCGGATGCGCGGCCTGCTGCTGCTGCTGCTGCTGCTGGAGTCGCCTGGCGTGATAGCCCGTTGCCCTCCATGGGGCTCTCCATCAACAGCTCCTCCAGAAGCGCCTCTGCCTGAGGAGGGAACGTGCCGGCAGAGCCCAGCAGTGGCAAGCTGCTTGCTAGCGCCCCTGCTGGTGCTGCTGCCGCCAACACTGCTGCTGGGTCTGTCGCTGCCGCAGCAGCAGCAGCAGCAGACTTGAGTGCATCAGGGCTACCAACAGCCGGGCGCCTACCCTCCTGCTGCTGTTGCTGCTGTTGCGGCAGGATGGGATCAATCTGCATGCCCTGCGGGCGCTGTGTGCTGTCCACACCAGAGCCAGACCTGACAGCCACTGCTGCTGGTGGTGACTGGTCATCCAGGTGCTGCAGCTGCAACGGAAGTGCCCGGTTCTCTGCCCATGCAGCCGCCGCTGCTGCAGCATCAACGGCTGGCAGCAAGTTCGCGCTGCCGCCGTCCGGCACAAGCGGCTGCTGCGCCCGCATGTGCTGCCAGGCCTGTGCTTCGAGGGCGCCTTGCGGCTGCCACATCTGCTGCTGGTGCTGCTGATTGACCCCGAAGGCTCCTGCATTAAACTGGCACGGCAGCTGCAGGCTGCCTGGGCTCAGCTGCTGCTGCAGGACGGACAAGCCAGTTGCGGCGACTGCTGCGGCAGCTGCGGCCGCTGCTTGCGACGTGGGCGCGGAGAACGGCATCTGTGCCAGCTGCTGCTGCTGCTGTGATGGCGGCCGCAGCTCTCCTGTGTGGCCGGGCATGCTGTTGAGTGCTCCTGAGAAGGAGAGTTGCCCTGTGAAGCACAGGCCGCCGGGGCCTTGGCTGCTGCCGCCCTGCAGCAGCACCTGCTGCTGGTGTGGGTGGATGGCTGTACCACAGCTCAAGACCTGGGCAGCAGATGGATTCAGCAGCACAGCAATGCTGTTTGTGATGATATAGGGGATCAAACAGCAGGCAGTGCTGGGGTAAAGGGCGTAAATCTTCTTAGGCAAAATGTGTTGCGCTTGCTGTGCTGCACAACAGCGCCCATGAACCACAGCGACCTAGCTGCGGTCCCACATGGTGCCTCTCTTCATATCCGTTGTGATCTGTTGTTGTGTTGCGCTGCAGTGATGAATGTCCATGTCGACCTTGTCAGCAGCCCCAGGCGTCAAGGCCAGGCACATACCTGATGGACCTCGCTGCTGCTCTGCTGCTGCTGTGGCGCCGACATGCTGCCCTGCAGCTGTGTCTTGAGGCTGCGCATCTCGTCCTGCAGCTGCTGCAGCGTCTTGGCATACTCCCTGTTCTGCAGCTCCAGCTGCTTGTTTTTGTCCTGTAGCTTGTGCACTGTTGTCTCCAGCACCCTCACTTCCTGGCTGCGCTTGGCACGCATGCGCCGCGCTGACTCCCTGCAAGGTGTCAAGAGCGCGTACACCAGCACACATGTCTCAGCACAGCCGGCTGTGCACAGGATTCGGGCTGAGGGCCACATCTGCTGCTGACCCTGGAGGGGCTGGACATGCATGCGCGGACTCCCTGTGTAGTTCTCCTTCCGTGGCTCCTTCCGTGGGCGCTCGGTTTCTACCGGGCCATGTAAGTGAAGTGAAGTAGTTTGAAGCACCGGACCGCATGAACCACCACACCACACCAGTGTCCTGGACCCGACTCAGCCGTGTCCAATTCCTGCTTGGCCCCCGCAACTCCACGTGCAAACATCCACTGCTAGGCCTACTATAAACGGGTTGGGGTCTTGAGGGGCATGCAGCTGACCTGTGGACCGCCACTTGGCATGACGGTGTGTGGGGTTGCAGATTGCATCCGAGCAATGCAGATAGCACCGTATACACACCTGTTCGCCAAGCGCCTGCGATATCGCCGTTCCTCCTCAGTATAGGCTCCTTTGCGCTTGCCACGCTTTGCAGAGCTGGTGGATTGCTGCTGGCTTTCTGCGCCACGCTGGGAGCGTGTGCCACCCTGCTGCTGCTCTTGGCTGTGCTGGCTGGAGTAGTCCAGCCCATCATCCAAACCCCAATCCTCGTCGCTGTAGCTCTCGTCCCCATCCATCATACTCATAGCTGCGCACAGCTGGCAGGATCAGCAGCACAAGTGAAGGATGTGAGTGTAGGATGTGAGCACGGACGCAAGACCAAACAATCTTCCAATCCCTCATGTGGGATTTGAGCAAACTATAAACTGCATGCGCGTCCAACATGTTGACAGCTTGCGTGTCGTAAACACCGACAGCAGAAGCAGGCCATCACGAAGCATGCAGCAGCAGAGAGACGGCAGGCAACACAAGCTTTGTAGCTACCTCGAGTGATGCCTTCACTGCCCGGGCGCGAGATGAAGGCGGCACCTCATATGCTGAAAGCGCATCGTCCGATGAAGCAAGCAACCACTTGTGATACTTGCCACACCGAGGCTCACTAAGTTTCAACACTAATCGTTTCTATATCACAAACAGCTTCCGACACAAGCTCTGCCTGAATAAACGCCAAGCTGCAATCACGGACTCGCGTCGTATACTATCAGGCAGTGCTTGACGCCATTCTAAGTTTGCGATGCCGATATCAAGTGCTGTCCGCGACTCTCAGTGCGTTTTAGCTGGCTACCGCGGGACTTCAATGATCCTGGTAAATGATAACGACAGTTGCAACTGACGTCAGCAATGGATGGGCTAACCATAAGATCAGACTCGTTTGATGTTACCACAATGCTTGAGAAACGTCATCGACACCACAGGTCTATCTGGGGACACCAAGCCTGGGAAATTCCCGCTGTCTGCCTGGCTTCCGGTACCGCCGTCCCCACGAGCCACAGACGCCCAAGACGCCCGAGAATTCTCTGCCCCAAGCAACAGCGTCCATCATTGTCCTCAAGTTCGAGTGTACACCTCCAACGGCTGTTTGTGAACAAAAATCACCGTTTGATGGGCACACCACCAGCCCATCGGCACTGATCACCCCAGCAGGTCATCAACATCCCACATCAGTGACACTTGAACCCAATCCACAAGGCTCTGCAGTCAACACTCAACATCACCGAACACCAGACCATACTCCTACGTGCACAGGACACCCCGCCCCACAGCAGCTGTCACACTGACAGTCAGTGTGAGTGTGCCTGTGTCTGTAAAGATAGAGGTTGACGCCGTGTGACCGACTGTGCCTGTGTGCAGTGCCTGTTGGCACTCACGCCCCAGTGCGGCCGCAGGCCTGGTCGACATTATACCACACATGCTCCCTCTCCAGGACACTCCCCAGTAAAGACCTTGATGTGCAGCTGGCTGACAGCACTGCTAGCTGCAGTGCCTGCCGGGTGGCCAAGCCTGGTCAACAGTCAAAAACTCAAACACTTCTGCAGGACAGCCCTCGTCCACCAGCACAGCAGGCACAGGCCGCAGCCCCACTCCATAATCTCGCCCATCGTCCCATGTCACCACAGCACCCGGGCGACACCTGGCAGCACTGCTGCCGCTGCTGCCAGCCGCCGGTGCTGCTGCTGTTGCTGCCTGCT
>QAXK01006021.1:0-11506 GCA_004335735.1 Chlorella sp. KRBP
AACAAGCCTAAACCTACCCCTGACAACCCTAAACCTACCCTGACCCTGGCCCTCCTCAGCGGCCAGCGGTGCAAGCAAGTGAGCGCGCGTCGACTCACTTGTTGAGGTGCCACTCGAGCGTAAACTCGCAAATGCGCGCGCGCGGCCGCGTGTCCCTGTCCGCCACCGCGTCCTGCACACACAAGGCACAATCAGGGGCAGAAGGAAAGGCGTCGCGCATAGTTGTGCATGCAGGAGGCGGTTGCCCTTGACTTGACCAGAGCACGATGACCTGGCCACCTGCAGCGGCACAAGCAGAGGTGGCCAGGTTGGGCCTTTCCCTGGCTCCAACGACCCACCTGGATGACCTTGTCTGCGTACATGTTGCACAGCGCCGCCTGCGTCCACTGCAGCCCCCGGATGCGCCCCTGCCGGTCGCTGCTGATGAGCCCCTCAAAGCCGCCCAGCACGCGGTTGGGACGCTTCTTCTTGCGCTGGCCGCGCAGGCTCTCGCGTTGCAGCACTGCCGCACACACATGAGCACAGCGAGGCAGCACGTGTTAGCCTCACTGACCCTGCATATGTATGACACAGACACGAGCTGCCGGGCACAGACCACCTCCACCTCATATGTATGTGACTCACTTGGCGAGGACAGCTCGCGCTCCGGCTCGGGCGCCGGCCCTTGGTCCACCTCCTCTTCGTCGTCCCAGAACTCGACAGGGTCGGTCTGGATGCTGCTGTTGGCCGTCGGCGTGACCCTGTGGCGCGGAAGGGGGCATTTCCGCGCGGGTCACAATTGCGCGCGTCCAGATCGCTGGACCGGGTTTCCAGTCGGACTGTGCTGTGGGCGTAGCTTACGCGCGAGCGTACCTTCGAGCGCCCTGCCTGAAGGCGACGAGCTGCTTCTCGAGGAAGCGGATGCGCTGGACCAGGTCGTCGCGCTCGTCCGTCACGCTCGTCAGCTGCGACTCCAGCGCCGCGCGGCCGCGCACCAGCGCCTCCTCGCGCGAGGCCACCTCCTGCTCCAGCTGCGCGCTCGTCTCCTCCACCTTGGCCGCGAGGATCTGCGTGCGGTCGTGCGTGCATGGCAAGCTTGGGCAGAGCTGGCGCCGGCTCCAATCACCACTTGCCACAAGCACAGCCGGCATTCCACGGGGCGGTCTGACCTGCGCACAGCTACTACACGAAGCGCTAGGCACCGCTGCGCACCTCGTTCTGCGCGTTGAGCTTTGCCACCTCTTGCTGCATGTCCCATCGCGCGTGCTCCAGCTCTGCAGCCTGCGACGCGATGCGGAAGTCCCGCTCCTCCAGCGCTGCCTTCTTGGCCTTTATGTCCGCGTGCAGGCGGCCGATCTGCGCTGACTGCTCCGCCACGGTGCGCCGCTCGGCGGTCAGCAGGCCGGCCAGCGTGGTGTTGGAGGTGTGGAGCGCCGCGACCATCGCGGCCATCGAGTCGAACACCTCGCCGTAGCGCTCGCTGATCTGCGCGTGAGAACAAGGGCAGCCAAGGGTGCGTGGGGCAGCTGGCGGGGCAGACCAGGAGCCCCCCCCACGTGAGCATCAAGCCAGCAAACCAGGGGCTGTAGTCCTTCCCATCTTGCCCTACCTTGAGCATCAGGCGGCCTCGCTCGGCGCACCCCGCCGCCACCTGCCTCGCAGCCTCGCTGTGCACGCTCTGCAGCAGCTCCCAATCCGCCCTGATATCCTGTGAGTCCAGCAGAACCTGCGTCGCACTCGGCGCCTGCCACTCCCCCTCCACGCCTACCCCTGAGCCCCCACCACCGCTAGCCCCGCTCCTCGCTCTCTGCGCCACCCCCTCCATGACCGTCGTGGCGTGCTCCGCCGCCCCCGCGTACTTGGACGCGATTGCCCCAGCAGGCAACGCCTCATCCAAGGCTGCCTCGAGGATAACCGCCTCCCCTCGCCCCACCGGCACCACGGGCCGCGGCCGCCTCCAACTCGCTGGTGCCCCCCTGCTGTCCACCGGCCCGAACCCGCACTGGCTGGCGTTGGACGCAGCACCTGACTCTGATGGCGGAGCAGCCAGGCTGGACGTGGATAGCATCGACTGCGGCCTGGGCGGGAGGGCCTTGGCGCCTGGTGCTTGCTGGGCGGCACCGCCGGCTGAGGCCGAGTAAGTGGTGTGCTGATGGCCAGGGGATCCCAGCTGCTGCCCTACGCCTGCGCCTGCGGCGGAGGTCGTGATGCTGGTGGTGGTCGCTGACTTGTTGACGCCAGGGCTGCTGGCCGAGTGCTGCAGCGCCGGCAGCACGCCCGCCTGCCTCAGCGGGGCCTCGTTGAGCGACCGGGAGACGGTCTCGGCGCGCCGCCGCAACTGCTCCTGCGTCGCCTGCTTGGGCAACTTCTTGCCCAAGTTGCTGATGTCGTCAGCGCCCTTGAGGTACGCCAGCACGCACTGCATGCCGGCGATCTCCGACTTGAGCAGGTGGATCTCGGACTCGACCTCTGGCGGCACTGCTGCCCCCCCGGCGGCTCCTGCAGCATCGTCCCTGCCGTGCGCGAGGGAGGCGGTGACTGCCGGGGGCTTCTTGATAGGCAGCAGGCGGCGTGTCGGGGAGGCTACGGCGCTGCCGCTGGCAGAGGAGGTGGAGAGGGCGGCGGCGACGGCAGGGTCGCCCACGTCTAGAGCGGCGTCGGCGACGGTGTTGGCGAGGGCTGCCACTGGGGCGAAGAGCACGCCTGGTGCGAGTGCCACGGAGTTGGCCAGGGCCATGGTGGCGTCTGCGGGTGCGGACGGGTGGACGGGTCCGGGTGCGGAGGTGCAAGTGCGGGAATGAGGATGCAGTGGCAATGTGCGCATGTAGAAGCTGCTGCTGGTGGTGCTGGATTGCTGGATTGCTGCGCGTGCTGCTCTCCGGCGGGAGCCCGTACGCCGATGCTGCGAAGCAAGGAAGGAAGCACGAGGCGCACGGAACCCATCAGCAGCTCACCGATGCTGCTGTTGAGCTTCCCCGCGTAGCCTCGCAGCTTGTAGCGCGTGAAGAGCGCGCTGCCCTGGTCCGTGCTCGCCATTGCGGCTGGTGCGCCTGGCTAGCGGACGACGAGTGTAGCGTTTTCAATGTGCTCTCGTGCTAAATGCTAGAGCTCCTCGCCTCCTCGCTGCGAGTTCCATCCAGCCGCTCTCGCCAATGAGCGGCCAATCCTCTATGCGTAGCTCCCTGAGTGGTATACTATAGTTTTAGACGGTCTCGCTCTCCTCTTCCTCCTGTTCGCGCAAGCCCCCATAAAGCCCGCGCGTGATCGGGAATACAAGCCTGTGCTGCCCCTGCTCGTGTGCACGAAGATGAAGAAGGCGTTGCTGGTGTGCTATAATGCGACCATGGCCCTGGGCTGGGGCCTGGTGCTGGCCAAGGTGGCCCAGTCCGTGGCGGCGCACCCGGGCGATGCCAGCCACGTCTGGCAGGAGGCTGGAGACGCAGCCAGTGAGTGTGCGGCACCGCTGGGCCTACCTGCTGCTGGCAATGGGCTCATGTCCTCAATACACGGTGTCCGCGGTGCTCACCCGCTCGCCCCGCAGAGCTGGTCCAGGCTGCCTCAGTGCTGGATGTGCTGCTGGCCCTCATAGGTGAGCATGGCGCAGGGTGGGTGCGTGCAGGGTGGGCGAGTGCAGGCGGGCGTGCAGGCGATCACAAAGCCCGATCCGCCTCAAACCCGACCATCTTTGCCACACTGCGTGACGACAGGGTGGGTGCCGTCCAGCCCAGTCATGGCGCTGGTGCAGTGGGTGGGCAAGTCCAACGCGCTCTTCCTGGTCGTGGCGGCAGTGCCCGAGGTGAGCCTAGTGACAAGCAGGGCGACAGGCAAACGGTGCAACTGCACTGTCAATTTACTGGTGGCAAGGCCAGCAGTACTTACCGTCATGGCAAGCTCCCAACAGTATTTGCCCTGCGTCCATGGGCAGGGGTCATGGGCACAGGGCCGATGTCCAGCAGCTGCAGGTGCAGCCGCGTACCCGCCGCCACAAGCAGCGCCATTTCGGAGGCTGACAGGCGAATCTCCTGCGCGTGCTGTGCCTGCTGCCATGCTCGGTGCGTCCCCTCCGCGCAGGTGCAAGGGCACCTGGCCGTCACCGTCATGCTCGTGTGCTGGAGCATCTCCGAGGTGAGTGCATGCACGAGGGCTTGCCAAGGGATCAGAGCTGGGAATTGGGAAGGACCATGGCGCCCAGATTCACAAGCTGCGTGCGCAGACCGACACCACCACACCCGCCACGACAGCTGGGCCCACAGCTGCCCCATCAAAGCTCTGCGTGCGGTGTGTTGGCGATTGATGATTGATGCGCGCAGATGATCCGCTACCCCTGGTACGCGCTGCAGCTTCTCGGCGGCAGCCCCTACGCGCTCACCTGGCTCCGCTACACGGCCTTTTACCCTCTGTACCCGGCTGGCATGCTCTCGGAAGTGCTGCTGCTCTACACGGCCCTGCCCCAGCTAGATGTGAGTGCGTGCATGCGCTTGTTGGGCATGCCGTGCCCAGCCTGACCAGCCAAAGTCAAGTAGCTGGACAGCGCTGTGATGTGCTGGGTGGCCCAGGGCGGTGCTGGCGTGTTGCAACCCATTAACGCTACACGCCGCCGCTCGTTCCCGCTGCCTGTCGTTGCATGCAGGCGCGCAAGCTCTACTCCTTCTCTCTGCCCAACGCCTACAACTGGGCGTTCGACTACGCCACCTTTGTGCGCGTTGGGCTCGTGCTCTACGTGCCCATCTGGCTGCCTTTGTACACTTCTCTCATGGCGCAACGGCGTAAGAAGCTGAGTGGTGGAGGTGGTGGTGCGGCGGGGCGCGGCGGGAGAGGAGCGAGCAGCAGCAAGAAGGGCGAATGACTTGTGACTTGTGGAATCTGGTTGTTAAGCCTGGCTGCGTCATCAGCTTTGCTAAAGCAGCAAGAAGAAGGACGGGTTGACAGACTGGTCCACCATTGCAGTTGCGCTTGGCGGAGTAGCATTATTTGCCGACGTTTTTTCATGTGCCGGCAAAGGAGGCAATCGTACATGCGCCAAAGCACACATGGGAGCACCAGCAGCGAATTCTGGCACGGCAGGCAAAGGAACGCATCAACAGCGACGTTGGGCGATGGGGGATCACTGGGGGGAATGCCTTTCTGGTCACGACTTCAGTTCTGTATCAGCGAGGCAGAACGTTGTCCCAAAGCGTTTGCCTCAGGGCTGCCTCCTGAAGAGCGTGCCAGAGGTGGCGGTGGCGTTGGCGGCCTCCGTGAGGCGGGCTGTGGCGTTGGCCAGGCGCGGGAATGCCTGGGCCAGCGTGGCGTTCACCATGCTCCCACGCGCTGCGCACGTAGGCAAGCGCACAAACAAGTAAGCAAGCAGACAAGAAGATGAGCCTGTCTGCTCGCCTCACTCAAGAGCGCACACGCACGTGCAGGCAGGGGCTTTGTGCCCGTGTACGCAAGCCAGGTGTGCGCGTCAACTAGCACGCACGCCACGCACCTGTCCCGGTTTGGCAGCTCTGCATAGCGAAGCAAACGATACGCGCACTCACCAGCGCCGGTCCACGCAGGCGTGGCAAAGGCAGAGCTGTTGGTCAGCAGGCGCAGCCACGGCGGCACGGTGAGGTCGCTGCCCAGGCCGTCGGTGCGCGCGCCAGCGCCAGTGGTGCTGGTGGTGGTCGTACTGGTGGCGCTTGGCTGCAGCCACTGGGTGAGGAAGGAAGGAAGGGTGGTGGTAGCGGCGGCGGTGGTGGTGGGCGTGGTGGTGGTGGTGGTGGGGGCGGGGGTGCCTGCGAGGCTCTGCAGCCAGCCAGAGAGGCCATTGGGCTGGGTAGCGGTGGTGGTGGTGGTGGTGCCGCTCTGCTTGACCTGCGCCTGGGCCTGCATGCATGGAAGCACAAAACAGAGGCGTTGAGACAACCGCTGTTTCTTGCGAGCGGGGCTGCGCACGGCATGCCCATGCGGTCCCATTGTCCACTGCTTAACAGCCGCACAGACCTGCTGGTACCAGTTGTCAAGTGGCCCGAGCGTGGTGGTGAGGAACTGCGAGGCAAGCATCGGTACATCACCGCATTGACTTGGCTCAGCGTGGTGAGAGTGTGCGTGCAAGCAGGGTGAGAGCGGTAAGCGGGACACATGCAGCAATCAAGCGGCAATCCATACCGCCATGCACCTCTGTGAACGGCGTGTTTCCCAGTGTGGAGGACAGGTACGAGCCCAAGGTGTCGGACGGGGCCGGCGCAAAAGCCTTGCAGTCGTTGTCGTACCGTGCTGCCACGGTCTGAGGCACGCTGCGACACGTCACCACGCACGTGGGCACACACACACTCTTTTACCGCTCGCAAAACACTGATCCCTGGTGTCTTTCAGCTGGTTCTGACGCGCGAAGCCTCGTTATTTTTTTTGCTGCGCACGCATGCAGGCGCGAGTGCCGCAACAACTCACAGGAGGTTCGTGGCCTGCAGAAAGGTGCCCACGTTGCCCGCCAGCGCCGTTGTGGCCACGGGCGCTGCGGTGCTGATGGTGTCGTACATGCGCTGCGCGAGCTGCATGCCCTGCCAGGCGCCGCAGAAGATGTCCTGGCCGGTGGTCTGGCCGCGCGCCACGCTGTCCTGGAGCGACTGGAACTGGCTGGTGAGCCCGCTCAGCACATCTGCAGGTGATCGGTGCACGCACGCACGCGGGCAGGCCTTGCGTGGCAGGGCGTGACGGTGAAAATGCGTCTCTTGGAGGTGGCAGATGCGGCGGTGCGCGTACCTTGAACCTGCGCGTTGACGATGGACGAGGCCTGGCGGGCCAGCCCACCGCCGTAGACGCCATAGACGCCTGGCAGCACCAGCGAGTCCTGCACGTGATGCAGGGCGGTGCACGTGGGGGTGGTGGATGAGGAGGCCGCAGGCGCGCGCCGCCGTCCCTGCAGCTTACCCTGCAGCAGCTTACCCTGCAGCTTACCCTGCAGCTTACCCTGCAGCAGCTTACCCTGGCCTGCGGCGCGTTGGCCACGCTGGTCAGCAGGAACCAGGCGCCAAATGGACCCAGGCCGGCAAGGCCTTGCGTGCTGGCGAGTGGGGCGGGAGGCGGGGCCGCCTCGACGCGCAGGCTGCGGCGATGTTTGCCTCCCTCCTCGCCGTCATCGCTCGCGAAGGACCTCAGGCGAGAAGCGCTGGACGCCTGCGCGACGCTGGTGCACGCCACCAGGAGGACTGCAGTCGCGAGGATGCGGCGCATTTTTGCTTGTGGTGGCGCGGTGGTTGCGGGGTGGTGGTGGCGGCTTGGGTGCAGAGCCCAAAGGAGCGAGTAGAGTGCAGGCGAGCTCGTTTGTGCACAGTATGCACTCTCCCCTCCGCCGCGGTGCCTCCACCACCCCGCGCGGCCGCGCCCATGCTGGGATCGGCCGCCGAGCGGTCCCGCGCCCCGCTGCACCTAGGAGCCACGCTCAGCCGCCGCACGGCGGCACAACGCAGCATGACGGGCATGAGAGCAGCTCTGAGGGCAGCCACAAGGCGCCGCCGCCGCCGCCGCCGGCACGCGGTGGCGACCTCCTGCACGTGCTGACGCATAGCGCAGTGGACGCACTGGCCCACAGCCCAGCAGCCAAGGAGCTGCTGCACCAGGTGGACGTGCTGGCGCACAGCCCTGCGGCCCAGGAGGTCATGCACCAAGTGGACGCGCTGGCGCACAGCCCGGCAGCGCAGGAGCTGCGCCATCAGGTGGACGTGCTCGCACAATCGCCGGCCATGGCGGTCGTCATGCACCAGGTGCGCGGCAGGTGCTGAGGCGTCCTTGCTGGGCTGATTGCGGCAGCGGCGGACCACCCTGACAGGAGGTAGCGCATACGAGGTGCACCACATTTGCACAGCGTGCACAGCGGGTGAGCCAGGGAGCTCTTCTACGCACATCACCATGCGTGGACAGCAGCGTCTGTGCATGGGATGCACACGAGTGGGTCGGTCCGCAGTGCAAGAAATGTGTGCGCCGAGGCACTTTGGGGCCGTCGGCACACTGTGCTGCGTGCAGGTGCACGATCTGACCGTGCCTCTGGACCAGCTCCCGGTGCAGGCGCAGCGCCACAACATCCGTGAGGTAAAGCGCTCGTGTGTGTGCTGCGTAGCTTGCAAACGGGGCTTCAGGCCGCATCAGCCAAGGCAGCACGGGTCAGCAGCGAGGGAAACGCTCGTGTGCGGGGGGCTGGGGGGGGGGCAAACGCTGCACTCGCAGCACGGCTCACAGGCACCAAGGGACCAGCAGCGAGCAAGGTGTAAGCAGTTTGCCAGCACACCTTCACTTCGTACATGGCTCTGCGGTGCGTGGACAAGATGGCTTGTTGCTGCCTTGTGCCTACGTCTGAGCGCAGACGCTGCGCCCAGCCCACCGGCAGGTGCTGTACTTTCTAGGTGCTGGCACGCTCATGGCGGCATCGCTGTGGGTGTGGGCCAGCGGCATGCCCATGCGTCGCGCCCAGCCCTACTGCTTCACCGTCACCTTCCCACACGCTGAGGGCCTGCGCCCAGGGGTGCCAGTCAGGTGTGTGGGTGTGTGGGGAGCTTTACATCTGGTACAGCCATGTCTGGCAAGTGTGGTGGGCTTGGGATGCACCCATGCGTCGCGCCCAACGATCGTCAGTCAGGTGCCGGGTGGGGCCTGGGATGCTAGCAGGAGAGCTAGTTAGCTGTGCGCTGTGCGGGAGGCCCTGTGATGCCACAGAGGCGTGACGACCTTACCACATCACACATTGCCCACCAACACGTACGTTCACATGGATGCACGCGTGGTCATGGACGCAGGCTCAACGGCGTGACGGTGGGCGCGGTCGACAAGGTGGCGGTGGACCTCTACCAGGCGAGTGTGTTGCAGGGTGTCAGCGTGTGGGTGCTGAGGCGTGGATGGATCTTGTGCTTGCCACCGCTACCCGTGTGCGCGTCACGGCAAGCACAAGGACTCCAGCGGAGTTGTGAGCGCATATGAACGCCGTGCAGGTCAAGGCACAGGTGCAGATCTACCTGAAGCACACGTGCATCCCCCGCGCACGCGTGCGCTTCGACTTCAACCGCACCGGTGAGCCTGAGTGTGGTGTGGGGAGGGTCCGCCGAAGAGTCAGCCCGCACTGCCTGAGCTCATGTTAGCTCCCTGTTGCTTCCTGCGGCGACCTGTGCAGGCATGATGAACCCCGAGTGCTTCATCGACATCGCCCCTGCGAGGCCGAGCAGCTCGCGCTCCGCTGCCCCCGCCGCTCCACCTCCCTCCTCATCGCGCCCTGCGGCCGAGCACAGCGTCGCCGTCCCGCTGCAGTCACCCGCACAGCAGGAGGGCGCAGGCACGGCGCCCGCAGTTGTGGAGGAAAGCGCACCCGCCGCAAGCGACGGCGAGCGCGTGCGCGCGCTGGTGGCGGACGTGGTGCGGCAGAGCCGCGAGCGCCAGCGTGCGAGGGAGCGGGCCCGGCTGCTGCAGAGCCTCCCTTCGCTTGGCCCGTCCGACACGGCGGCACTGTCCCGCAGCGACCTGGCGCAGGCCGCGATGGACGCCGCCGCCGCAACTGCCGAAACCGCCGCCGCCGCACCCACCCCCTCGTCGTCGTCGTCGCCGCGCATCATCCGGCAGATGCGCGCGCTGGAGGGCCAGCTGGACCGGATGGCAGAAGCTGGCGAGCAGCTGCTGGCGCGGCGAGGGATGCACACCAAGGGGCCGTCCGTGGAGCCGTTCACCGACCCCCGCGCTGACTCAGCCCTGCGAGACAGCAGCGGCGGCGCTGGAGGGCAGCTGCCCACGCCGGAGCAGCTCAAGGGCTGCGCGCTGCCCGGCGACGTGGACGCCTGCCGCCAGCAGGTGGGAACACGTACGAGACCTGCGCCCCTTGTAGGTCTCGAGTCCACCGCTGCCAGCCAGGTGGAGACCTGTATCCACCTCTTGCCACTTGCTGTTAGAGTGCACCGCTGCGCAGGGGCTGCTGGTGTGCGCCGGGGATGTGGTGGCCGGGCACGCGGGCGCCAGTATGGACGAGCTCACCAGGCGCATGGTGCTGGGACAGCGGGGCGAGGGCAAGCTGCAGGGCGTGCGGGGCATCCACTACCACCACGACCTCCAGAAGCAGCACCAGCAGCAGGCGGTGGGAGCGTCATCGGCTGGCGGAAGCGCCGCTGGTACTCGGGGGGGATAAGCGGCCATCCTGGGCGGCGTGCCGCGTGCGGGCTTGTACATTATTGTGTGCACGAGGGCCTTGACGTATTGCTGTTGCTATTGCTGCTGGTGCTGGCAAGTGAGTGCGGCGTGAGGCGGAGACGGGCTCAGCACGCAAAGCGCAGTGTTCGTGGGCGCCGCACGTGGCAATCCTGCGCACCTGCGGGCAAGCAAGGGAGCCCATACTCGTGCTTGGACAATGATGACAGCCCTGCAGCTGACCGCAGAATGCTCTGCCGCGTGCGCGCCATTCGTCATGCACCAGAACGTGTCGCGCAACATGGGGAGAGAAGGCAGTGACATTGAAGATGCAGCATAGCATACATCAGCAGCCTGTGTAGCAGCAGGTCAGTCGAGATGGAGCAGCATGCAGCAGCAGGAGCGGGGAGCAGCGCAGCGTCGCTTGGGGCGAGCGGCGGTGCTGCAGCGGACGCGCTGTTCGCGCTGCCGGAGGAAGTGCGCGCCCTGTTCAGCGCGGGCGTGAAGCGGTGCGTGTGCACTCGGCCATTCGCGTACGATGTGCTTGCTCTGGCCGCACTCGCAAGCAGCAGCACAGGCATCACGCAACAGCTGTGCGCGTGCTGCTGCTGCCCGCTGGAGCAGCACCTCAGGGAGGGAGGCAGCGGCAGGCAAGCATGCGGCACTGGCGCGATCGTGCGTGCCACCACATCCGCAACAATACACCTCTTCCACGCGTGCAGGTGGTTCGAGGAGCTGACCAGCGAGCACATGGAGCCCAACCAGGCGTGCGCACTGGCGCTCAAGGTCGCCGCTGGCATGGGTGCGTGCCCAATTGGTTGCGTCGCACGGGGTGTGGCAGGAGCCAGAGGCAGCATGCCTTTGTGGTTCCTCCAGCGAACAGCAGGGTCACGTAGCTAGGAGCAGTATGGCTAGGAGCAGCTTTTGAGCAGCTCATGCAAGCTTGCCGATTGCCCACACCACACGACGCTTGCCCACACTGAGCAGCACCTGGCCCCTCACCCGACGATTGCTCTCTGTGCACTCAACCACACCTCAACCCTGAGACGCAGCCGAGCCTCCCATCTCCATCAAGGCCGTCATGAGCAGCCTGCACAAAGCCAGGAAGGCAGCCGCACGCGCCGCCGCCGCCGCCGCCGCAAGCGCCACCGCCACAGACGCGGGAGAGGCGATGCATGCGCCCCGGCCGGGCGATCTGGCAAGCTTGCAGGACGCGGCGGCAAAGGTGGGTGGATACGCCTGGCTGGGCTGCAGGACTGGGCAGGGCCGGTGAGGTGTGGTGAGGCGGGGATTGCGGGCCGCAGCAGCAGCAGCAGAGGTGGGTACGCCTGGCTGGGCTGCAGGACTGGGCAGGGCCGGTGAGGTGTGGTGAGGTGGGGATTGCGGGCCGCAGCAGCAGCAGCAG
>QAXK01006022.1:0-14060 GCA_004335735.1 Chlorella sp. KRBP
GCACCCCTTCAAGCACATGACCGTCAAGCAGGTGAGGGCTTGACGGAGGTGACTTTGCATGGGTGCGGCAGTAGCAATAGCACACGCCATTCTGCACCCAGCACACGGCTTTGCTTGGCAAAGCCCGCCTGGCGATCTTTTGTGACGGCTGCAGCATCGTGACACCTGTCGTGAACACCACGCAATGACGATGAGGAGGAGGACCCAGCACACCAATGCACTCCTCGCACCTGACACATCTTCGCCTTACTACAGTACACGCCTCGTCCCACGCAGCACGTCAGTGCCGTAGACACACCACACTGTGTGCTCTGTCTCTGCCACACATTGCGCTGCGTGTGCAGGTGGTGACGGGTGTCTCCAAAGG
Source organism: Chlorella sp. KRBP (assembly GCA_004335735.1). NCBI lineage: Eukaryota > Viridiplantae > Chlorophyta > Trebouxiophyceae > Chlorellales > Chlorellaceae > Chlorella > Chlorella sp. KRBP. The sequence continues at coordinate 368 of QAXK01006022.1, forward strand.
CACCCTGCGGCTGGCCTGGCCCCCGCACTGCCACCCGGCAGTGGCCAAGCTGGGGGAGGCCTGCCTGGCGTACGACGCCACGCTGAGGCCATCATTCCAGGAGATTGGAGACGTGAGTGACAAGGAAACAACCTCACCTCACTGCAGCAGGCCTGCCCGTGCCACTCCCCAACACTAAACATGTGCTGTCCCTGGTGCTCCCTCTCCTTCTCCATTGCTCCGCTGTGGTGGTGCGCAGGTGCTGGTGCAGGTGGAGCAAAACGTGCGCGACAAGCTCAGGTGGAAGGCCCAGCGCGTCACCGGCTGATGGTGGCGCACCCCGCCTGCAAGGCCCCAGGGCTTGATTTAGGGCTTAGGGCGCGCCGCCAGGTGATGCGCCGTCAGGGGATACAGCGGCATTGGAGCTGCATGGCCCCAGGGCTTGACTTAGGGCTCCTTACAGCGCGCACGCGGCGTGCAGCGGACGACGCAGAGGATATGAGAGGCGTGCTGACCTCCCAGGGCATCTGCTCCACCTCAATTGGTGGCATTGGCAGTGTAGCGAGGTAGCGAGGGGGCGCATATGGGTGGTGGCAGAGGTTTTCTGCCTGGACAGGAGGGGCGAGCAGTACATACAGTATCACGGCACGACTGGCAGCGGGAGGGCAGCTGCCTTCAGCTCCTCACAGGTCACGTGTAAAGTGCACACAGTTCTAAGGGGGGAGGGCGCCGTGGCGCGCGCGTGCGTGCGTGCGTGCTTGCGTACGCGTGGCGACTGTCTTGCCGCCCGCGTGCCTGCCTGCCTGCCTGCCTGCCTGCCAACGAATACTCCTTCGCCCAGAGGTCCACACACGCAACAAAAAGCGAGCACTGGAAAAAGCGCTTTCAAAAAGTGCCTGGTAGCGGGGGCCCGGCCGACCAGAGGCGTCTCTGGTAGCAGGACATGATGCATGGACTGGCATGTCATGCATGGAAAGTACCGAAGCTCTGGGGTCAGGGTCAACGGGCGAACGTCAATCTTTTTCTGTTCCAACTTCTTCCTTTCATAGGATGCTGCTTCCGTGCCAGGTTTGGGTTTCGTCAAGGTTCGGTCCCAGGCGCCAGGGGCTGGCTGGGGCTTTTGAGGTGCAGCCACAGGAGATTGAAATACTCTGTGTCGTGCCCCCTGTCGTGAGCCCACAGCGGGGAGCTTCAAGTGCACAACGGCTGCGCTGTAGCCACACTGGGCGCTGCCATGCTGCTGCTTGCCGCTAGCCCCGCTAGTGCCCCCTCCTACGCAGCGCTTGCTTCATCTTACCCGCCACTTCTTGCCTTCTTGCCGCCACCAATGAGGTGGCCGTGCGAGTGTGCCATCCCTTCTCAGCATACAGCAGCACAGGAAAATCATGTGCAGGCGCTGCCCGCTTGCCCGCTTGCTGTCGCGGCCACCTTCAGGCCCTGCCTCCCCACATTGATGGTGATCGATCCATCCAGCACTGCTGTCCGCCGGTGTTGTCCTTGCCTGCTCACGTACACACACACACACTTTCTGTTCTTAGCACGCAATACGGATGCTTCCCGCCTGTCTGCCTCGGTCATGGACGTGTGACGCCTGCCTGCCTCGGTGACCTTTTTAATTGTGTCTGATACTTGCATACCGGGGCATGCTCCCAGCCCCCAGGTCGCGACGCACACTGCTCTTGCCTCGAAGCCCTACACAGGCCAGCAGGACCCTCTGACCCTTATTGACGCCACCACATGTTTACATGGCCTTGGAGGGCCTTGGAGTGTTTGACGCGCGCGCACGTTGTGTGAGGGGTGCGGGTGCGCGGGGGCTTGACTGTGCGCTCGTTGTCGCCCCCGTGCCTTGGATGGAAGCACACACGTGTCTGGTGGCAGGAAGAGGAGGACCTGCAGATGCGCCACTGCATGACGCCGTTTGTGCTTCAAGTTGCGCGCAGCACTAGTCGCTTCGACCGCCTCCACCACCCCGCACCGTGGGGCCGTGACTCTTTGCTTCCCAATCAGAGGCCATCTTGCTGCGCACGTTGGATGCTTGCACCGGAAGCACCCTGCACCTCCCCCTCGGCTGATCCTTCTCGGTGCTTCCTGATGATTCGTGCGTCTTGGCTCACCATGTCCGACGCCTTCAGTGTGTGCTGTGGACCGTGTGCGGGAACGTGTGCGCGGCGGCGGCCGTGCGGACGTGCGTCTGGTTCACCGTGTTTGCCCGGCCCCTTTCTGAGCCATTCAAACGGAAAACGTCATGCCATGCCATGCCCACATGTCAGTGCACAAGAGGCATCTGCTCAACGCAGCGGGCAGGGCATATAATAGCATAGATGGAATGGTGATGGGCGTGTGTGCCACTTGCATACCGGGGCGGTCCGCCTCTGCACCATGGGGCACCAATGGATGGCATGAAAGGGATAAGGGTGCATCCCTGGGGATCATGATGGGTCGCTGTGCTTGCGCCCACAGGGCCCCAGCGTGTTCAGCGCCTCCCAAGCGTCAAGGCGTCAAGACGTGCGTCGGCACGAAGAAGAAGAAACGCAACGCCTGCCTCCCTTTGCCTCCCCGGGGCACTGCTGCACCAACCTGCACACGTAGTAGTACAACAACAGAGCTCCCCCGATGTGCGCGTGCTGCATATGGCCGCTTTCCTCACGTTGCACGTGGTATACAGCAGGTGATGGGAATCGTTTCCGCCGCTGTGCGTTGCTGTGCGGTGCGTTGCTGCCTCACGTCCCCTGTCACAGTGTGGCTGCTCTCATGGTGCGCGTGCCCACGCACGGGCTTGGCCCGGCTATGGGTGGCGCATGGGAAAAGAAACGTGTGGGATTCGTCCGCGTCTTGGAGAGTGTGTCTCGGCCGAGTGCTGCCAAAGCGTTGTGTAAACGAGCAGGGTGCTGCCGCTCTGATCCGGTCTGCTTCTGCCGCTGCGTTTGCTGCTGCTGCTGCTGCATGCTCTACTGTCCCTGTTGGACCCGTGGAATCTTCACTACCACGCACGCTGAGAGTTCCTGTTTGCTACCCAGCGTGGAGACTCGCTTTGCGCGCATTTGCATACAGTATACGTGCATACCCAGCGCCTTCGGCGCGCCTGGCAACAGCGCACGCGCGCCGTCTTTTTGCATCGCTGGCTTCCACGCACGCTTGCCTAAACCTAATCAAAAGCAGGCGCTCTCCGCGCCCTGCATGGACTCTGTACACGCCGCCAGCTGTGGCTGGCTTTGTACAGGGCTTTTTTGTCGCAGCCTGCCGATTAGCTGCTGAGTTGCCGCACGCGCTGAGTTGAGTTGAGCTGCTCTTGCTGTCCCCTGCTGCTGTCCACTGGGTCCACTCTCCTTTGGTGTACAGATCTTGAGTGGCTGATTTGCTGCGTTCCTGGCGCCCCCGTTTCCTTTTGTGTATAGACTGCACTGCTGCAGGGGACTCCGAACGTTGCGCCACGTGGGGGGGTGGCTGTGCGTTGCGCGACGCACACTTGTACACAGCACTTCACTTGCTGCACAAAGCTGTAAGCCTAGCTTCACTCTTAGCTTGACGCTTGGCGGATGCTCTGCTTTTCGCCGCTGACTTTTGGTGTTCTGTAGTCTCGGGGGGTTGCCCGCTCTGCGCGGGCTGCTATCTGTCCGTCTGGATGGCCAATGCTGTTGCTTTTGGTGTTGCTCTGGCACTGATCAAAAAACAATCATTCCCATCCTGTCCCCCCTGGCAAACTCACGCTAGCACGCCGCAGCTGTTTTGCTGCCGCTGCAGCACCGAGGGAATCGAGCTGGCAGATGCACTTGCACACGTTGACTGCTGTTGGGTGCTACGCAGACTGCATGATTTGCAATGAAATGCACGGAACCATGAGGGAGTCACGTGGAGACAGAGCCATCACCAGGCACCACCTAGCAGCAGTGAGCGCGCCCGCCCGCCGCTCGTCTCCATGAAAACCGCGTTAGTCACGACGAGTGCTGAGGATGAGGAGGGAAGAACAAGGACGCCTTACGTTCCAAGGACATGAGCGCAGCAGAGGTCGTGCGGGGCAGAGGGAAAGGGCAGCTATCTACCCAGCCCACCGGGTGGCACACAAACGCGTTCTGGAGGTACACAACCTGAATGAATATCAACCGACCGGAGAGTCCTACCAATCACTAGCCGTAGGGTCATATGAGCTCCCAGCCACTCCCCCCGCCAAGCGTCGACCGCACCCCGGCCAGCACGACCGTGCCGCCCGCGCCCGTCGCCGCACCGCCCCCCGGCGCACCCGCCCTGCCCACACCCGCGCCGCCCGTGGCGTAGCCGTGTCGTGGCGGCACCGCAGCAGCAGCAGCAGCACCGCCGCCATACTGCCCCGCCGCCGCACCTCCTGCACTCGTTGCCCAAGCATGCTCCTGAGGGAGAGCAGGTTGCTGCGGTGGCTGCGTCCACGCCTGCGCCGGCCCCTGCTGCTGCCGCTGTAGCTGCTGTAGTTGCTGCTGGTGTTGTTGTTGTGCTGCTGCCGCTGCTGCTGCTGCCGCCGCCGCCGCCTGTTGCTGCGCCTGCAGCGCCTGCGCTTGCGCGTCAGCCAGCTGCTGCCGCATCTGCCGCACCACCAGCACCGCCTTTTCCTTGGTGGCGGCGAGCTGCTCCTCGTAGTGCTGCTGCATGTGCGTGAGCAGGCTGCGCAGCTCGCCCTCCAGCTTGAGGCCCACCTGCGTGGCCACACACAATGAGCATATGAAATGACAAGGTAAGCAAGCCACACGAGGCGAGTGAAATGACAACGGGAAAAAGGTAAAGAACGGAAAGGGGAGTGCGTGCTCGGGGCTGCAGACTCGACGCCGCACCACCAGCGACGCCGCACCACCAGACCACTATGCGAGTACCAACACCCTGCGTGCCTTCCCACCACAGAGCACACAGCCTCACCACAACGACACCCACCCACCTGAGGCTTGCCGTTGACCGACGCCCTCGACAGCACCGCACCCAGCAGCCCCTGCCAGTCCTGGCCCCCTCCCCCTCCCCCCGCCGACCCACCGCCACCCGTCACCGTCGCCACCGGGGCCCCATTCGCCCCACCCCACCCGCCGCCGCCTCCACCCGTCGCCCCTCCCATGGGCGCCTCCCCGCCTGTAATGCCAGCCAGCGGCGCGACAGCAGGACCAGCAGTCTGCACGCCGCCAAACGCGTGCAGCCCGCCCGTGGCGCCAAAGCTGCTGCTCCCTGCAGCGGACCACGCGCCAGACGTGCTTCCTACACCGCCCGCCACGAGCATCTGCGGGTAAGCGGGCGGTAAGGAGGATGCGGAGGGGCCGGCGCTGCCTGCGGTGGCCATGCCACCACCACCACCGCCGCCGCCGCCGCCACCACCGCTGATTCTAGGCCCGGTCGTCGTGCCGGCAGCGGTGGCGGTCGTGGTGGTGGTGGTGGTGGTGGAAGCGCCGGGGGGTATGCTGCTGCTGCTGGCCGTTGTGGTTTCCATTGCTGCGGCGGCGCTGAGGGAGCCCAAGGGTGGGAACGTCTCCCACATGTGCGTCGGTTGGGGCGGCGGTTGGGACGGCGGTTGGAGGGTGGCGTGGGGGCCGAGTGGGGAAGGAGCCCTCATGCCCGCAGGGTAAGCAGTATTGCTGCTGGAAGAGGTACTCGTGGTGGTGGCGTTAGCAGTGTTTGTGGTGGTGGTGGTGCAAGCGGCAGCGGTCGACGTCCGCGCGTCGGCCTGCAGCTGCGGCTGGTGCCCTTGACGGTTAGGGCTTACTCCACCGCCACCAACATGCGCATGCGTGTGCGCCGCCGCCGCCGCCGCCGCCGCAGCCCCCGCCGCCGCCTGCTGCTGCTGCATGCCTGCCGCCGACGGCGACGGCATGGACGAAGCAAACGGGTTGTTGCTGTGGCTGCTGGCTCCCGCGGGGCCCAGCCCCTGCACCAACGAAAAGTCCAAGGACGCGCCCACCCCGCCCACCACCCCTCCCGCACCTCCCCTGGGATGCCGTATGATACTCTGTGGCTCGTCCAACAGACTCTTACCCACCCGCCCTCCCGGCCCCTGCCCACCACCACTGCCACCCCGCTGCCCCCCTGCCGCTCCCTCCGCCCCCCCCACCCTCAGGTCATCCTCTCCCAAATCCAGCAGCAGCCCGGCCGCCGCCGTGCCGCCCCGCTGCTGCTGCTGCTGCTGCGCCTGCCTGCGCTGCAGCGGCGTGGGTTGCCCAGGCACCCTCCAGGCCGCTGCCAGGTCGCCCTGCAACCCTAGCGCCACGAACAGCTCGCCTTCGGAGGCCACGCGCTGCCAGTCGGACAGGGCGGAGTTGGTCAGGTCGAGGGAGGAGAGGAGCAGCGCCACGGCCGAGGCGTCCGGGAGGGTCTGGGCCAGCTCGCCCACGCGGATGCGCCAGGCGCTGCAGCGCTCGGCGGCGCAGAAGCTGCGGGGAATGTTTGGCGGTGTGGGCAAGGGGAAGGTGGTGTGTGGTGTGCTGCGGTTCAGTTGTGGTTCGGTTCGGTTGTGAGCTACCGCCACAAGCACTGGCTTGAGCACGCCAGGTCACTGCCGCCACCACCACCACCACCTCTGACCCACAGCTCCTTTTTGTCAAGCCGCCACCCAAACACACTCACCTTGGCGAGGCCTGCCTGGCGATCCTTTGTGACGGCTGCCGCAGCATGACACCTGTCGTGAAAGCCATGCGATTATCATGATGGTGATGATGACTCACCCTGCGTCAATGTGCCTTGCCAGCGTCGGCGGCAGCGAGGGCTGCACCGAGCCCGTGCTGAAGAGCCTGCTCGCCGCGCCCTGGCTCTGCGCCGCCGCCGTCAGGTCCGCCTGACGCTGCGCCCACGTGAGGTGCGCCGTGTGCTGTGCGTGCTGGGCCAGCGCCTTGCGGGCGGCGGCGCTCAGCGCGTGGAGCTCCTGGGCGTGGGAGGACATCTGGGCAAGCAGCGGCTGCACCTGCGAGGTGCACGTGCACGCATAGGCATGCGCACACATCTGATACATCTGATATCGACATCTGAGCGACATCTGATACGCCCACTGAGGCGCCAAACCAGATGCAAATACCACAAACACACACATTTGCGTGTTGGGCCCATGCGCACGTATAGGCATGCGCACACACTCGCGTGTTGCGGCTTAGTGCACGCATGGACACACACACATTAGTCGCGCGTTGCGGCGTGCTAGGTCTGCGACACTTTGTGAGGGCTGTGAGGAACCTCTGCAGCACCAGACACCTCTTGTCGTGAACGCCATGCCCCTGGCTGGTGAGGGTGATGCCATGCACACCATGCACTCGTAAGCAAGCCCCCCGCCCCACCCCGCCCTGCCACGCACCGCGTCCGTCGTGCCCAGGCCACCAGACCCATCCCTCCCCAGCATGACCCCTCCATGGCTGGACGCCCCTCCCGCCGCCCCCGCAGCCGCCTCCCCTCGCCCCACCGGCCCCCCCGGAGCGCTGAACGAGTGGTTCAGCGACGCGCGCGGCGGCAGCCCGCCACTGTTGGGCTGCTGCTGCTGCTGCTGGCCAGCGTGCACGCTGCCATTGTTGCTGCCGGCGGTGGAGGTGCCGTTGGTGAGGCTCTGGGCCATAGGGCCACGGTTGGCGATGGCTAGAGTCATGTATCCGTTGGGCGTTTGGCTGTCTTCTGCGCGGTGAGAGCAAGAGCAAGCGCCACCACCACATCGCAGCCAACTGTGGACAGGATCCTGGTGCGAGGTGAAGGGCATTGCGGCACCACAGCAGCCACAGCACCATGCTGCACTCAGTGGCTGCACTCACGTGATGCTGCGGCGCCTGTGGTCGCCCCGCTGCCACTGGGCCCGCTCTTGGAGAGCAGCAGCAGCGCGTTGAAGTCTGCGCCCTTGAAGGGCCCGACTGGCGGGATGCCCAGAGCCCACTCGTCACGCACGTCCATGGCTGCCTGTGTGGGCTGCAGCGGGTCGCAGGCCATGGCACGCACGCCGGGACTTGTGCTCGCCAGCAGCGTGCCTTTGCACATGATCCCCAGCTCCTCCGTCCTGCGAGGCGGCATTGTGACATAGCGCGTGCGTTGTGCGCGCAGCTGTGGTGCGTGTGCGCTGGTCACGGAGCCCGTTGGGAGGGTGCGCGGTGCAGCTGCTGCACACACCCGAAGAGGTAGAGGAGGTCCACCATGAGCTGCGCCACTGCTGTGGCTACGAGTGGGCTCTGAGGCTTGGAGAGCTGCTTGGAGAAGCGCTCCATCCACTTTGGGCCAGCCAACTGCTGCCGCACGCGCGGCGACGCGTTGCAGGCCAGCGTCTCCACCACCTGCGCCGGGCACGCAGCGGCGGCAAGCTGAGCACGTGCGCAAGGTGTGCGGCTGCTAGTGAGCCTGGCTGCTGTGTGCGGGCAGCCGAGCAGCAGCTGCACCGTGAGGGACATGAGCGCCACGGCCACGTCCGGCGCTTTGAGCCAGGTCTTGATGCTGGAGCGCACGGCGTCCGAGATGTCGTTCTGCTTGATGATCGCCTTGACGGCCTGGATGAGCGGCGCCCATCCCAGCTGCGCCTCGGAGCCTGGCACGAGGAAGCCCCGGGAGCTGCGGAAGAAGACCTCAGCGGCAGGAGCCGCCTGCGCTGACGAAGCTGCTGCTGCCATTGGTGCACGCGCTACCTCATCGCAGGACTCTGGCGTCCTGGTGGCTCTGCCCTGAATCATGCAAATCGGCCTCAGCAGCACCAGCGCCCCCTCGAGCCTCAGCAGCCCGATCACAGTGAGCCATTTGCTTCAACATGGCGTCGATGGGCAGCAGCGTCCTCGGCACGGCGTTCCAGCCGCCTCATCCTCGTGGCCCCGCAGGTGAGGAGCCCATCCCCGCCTCTTGAGCTCGCAATTGTCCAGCATCGGAGCCACGCCAAGGGTGGGGTGCTGCTCCTCTCCCACGCAGGCACGCGGGCGCTGCGGCGGGACGCACCGCCCCACCAGGCGTTCCCCGCCAGGCGGGCGCTGGTGCTCACGCGTGCCGTGGACATGGGCCAGCAGCAAGAAAAGCAGCAGCAGGGCAGCTCAGCACCAGCTGCGCCCAGTGGCCTGCAGGCGCTGGCGGCGCTCAGCAGCCTGCAGTCCGGCACCGCCACGCCGGAGGAGGCAGGCCTCGCAGAGGTGACCAAGCAGGTGCTGCTCTCCGACCCAGAAACGGCGGAGCAACTCAAGTGAGCGCTGCCTGGGTGCGGCGGGGCGGGCGCACACGGCTCCACGCCCAGGTGACGAAAGCCGTCACGCCGCGGACGTGCCTGCTGCGCAGGCGCTACCAGGCGGCCCTGGCACGTGTAGAGGCTGCCAAGGCTGCTGCAGTGGAGCTGGAGGAGACCTTTGCGCAGGTGTGGACGCTTGCCTGGTGGGGGCAGTCAGGGCAGCAGTGTTGGTAGCATACTCAGCAACCTTGTGGGACAAGCTGGTCCCAGGCGGGGAGGATCCAGCAGCGATGGATCCAGCAGCCAAGAAGAGCTGGCTGTTTTGCCACCCTGCAGGCGAGCCGTGACGTGGTGGTTGCTGAGGCTGAGGAGGAGGTGGGCCGCAAGAACAAGGCCAAGCAGGTGAGCCAGCGTATGCACATACACAAACAGCGCTGTCCTGGAGCAGCAGCAGTGACGCGGGCGCTGGTGCCTGTGAGAGCTGATGTGTGCACGTGTCCTCCTCGCGCCTGGTGCGTGCAGCGCCTGGCGGACGCAGAGGTGCAGGCGGCAGAGAAGCTTCTGGCAGCCGCACAGCTGGAGGCAGCCATGGTGGTGCAGCTGCAGGAGCAGTTAGCCAAGCAGTCTGTGCGGGTGAGTTGTGAGGGCCGGTGCGGGGCAGGCTCGCAGGCACACGAATGCTGGCATTCACAGTTTGCTACACGAGGCGGGTGGTTGAGGCAATTGCGCATGCCTTGCTTTGGTGCAGAGGGCAGCACTCAGGGTAGGTGATCCAGGTGATCAGGTGCTTACTGCCTCTCACCCTCCGCCACCACCACAACCACATCCCACCTTCCTTGCTCCTCCCATGACCACCACAGGACGCTGACCGTGTCGAGTCGGCAAAGGTGGGCGCCGTGGCCACGGCCGGCGGGCTGGTCTCCGCGCTGCCCGTGCTGCTGGCCAGCGGCACCACGGGCCTCACAGCAGGCCTGTCGCTGGTCTCGACTGTGGCAGCGTGCTTCCTCTTTGGCGTCACGTACAGGTGCGGTGCGGGAGGGGGGCCTGCAGGCTGGTGGGGAAACGCAGCTGTGCGTTTAACTGGAACGGCAGTCGTGCTGCTCAGGGTGCTTGGGGCTGCTTTGGGGCTGCTGCAGCATGGTCCAGCACGCTGCTTTGGGGCTGCTGCAGCATGGTCCAGCACGCTCCCGCTGCCTGCGCATGCCAGAGCATGCTGCACAGCACCTGGTGGCCTATGTACAACCATGCTTGCTCCGCAAATTTGGTGTTGCCACCTCGTGTTGCCACAGGTACGTTGTGCGCCAGGACGCTGACGACTCGCACCTGCGCAACGGAGCCGTGGGGGCCTTTGGCCTGGTGCACGCGGCGGCCGCCTGCGACGTGCTGCAGGCCACCTCGGCCGCTGGGCCCCTGGACATTGACACGGTGGTGGGGCCTGGCCTGTTCTACACGGGCCAGTCCATGATCCTGTTTGCCTTTGCGGCGGCGGCGGTGGAGGCGGCGTTCCGCTTCGGGGTCGTCAGGCGCTTTGGGGCGCCGGCGGCGGCGGCGGGAGGGGAAGGCAGCGCGGCACCGGAGCAGAAGGCGTGAGCGCTCTCGGCATGCTTGTGCGTTTGAGAGACTGAGCGATGCTCGTGGGACCGCTGTGTGGACGGGTGTCGTGACGAGGGATGAGATAGGATGCGGAATGACTGCGGATCCGCGGATTGGTGACTGTGTTGTACAAGCTTGCATGACGGAGAGGAGGTTAGATTGCTGTGCTACGGCTTGATTGTAATCACGAGGTCAGGCATCTGTTGAGGAGGCGCACGCAGACTGCGCAAACTCCACCACCAGCTTGGCCAGCACGTCCGCATGCTCGTCCATGGCGTGGTTGGCGCCCTCCACCACCTCGACGCGTGGCACGTGCCCGCCCGTGGCCACGGCCCTGCCCATGCGCTGCGCGTGCTGAGCGTACGCCTTGAGTACTGGGGGGATGACGTACTCATCGGCGCCGCTGCAGACCAGCAGGCAGGGACGCTGGCCCAGGGGGCCCAGGATCGTCTGCGGTAGGCACGCACGGAAATGGCACGGCGGTATGCAGATAAAAAGCGCGCTTGGCCCTGACCAGCCACTGATGTGTGCAAGGTCAGCCTTACCACCCACTTGCTCCCACACATCAGGTCACCACAGCACGTCCCGCTCTCCTCCTGCATGCGCACCTCCAACTCCTGATCCGTCAAGTCCGAAGAGAACATGTCATCGTCCCCCAGCCGCGCCACCAGCGCCTGCACCCGGCGCGCCGAGAGCGGTACGCCGTACAGCCCTCCATCTGGGTCCATCCGGTGCACCACCTGCTCGCCGCGCCCCTCCGCCACCATCTGCGCCGCCTTTGCGCCCAGCTTGGCGCCCATGGTGGGGGCCATGAGCTGCAGGGTTGGGAGGCAAGCGCGGGGCGGCACCTGCTGATCCATGGTCATCATCATCATCGTTGCATGGCGTTCACAACAGGTGTCATGATGCTGCAGCCGGCACAAAGCTCGCCAGGCAGGCCTCGACAAGCAGAGCGATCCATGGTGCCGCATCGTGTGGCGGCCTGCAGGCCCCAGTGATGGGTTCTGTGTGCAGCTGCTGCTGCTGCCGTTGCATGCGATCGTGCATGAGACCCAGAACGCAGCCTCACGGTGCACCGCCTCACCTCACGGTCAGACGCGGGCGCTTGCAGCACCGTGCCCCGGATCACACTGAGCACGCTGTCGCCCTCCTCCGCCTCGCCCTCTGCCTTGCCCTCCACCTGCTTACACATGGTGCACGTGTGCCCTGTGCGTGTCACTACCATAACAGAGCTCCGAGGCCGCCGCACCAAGACACCAGGGATCAGCAGATCTCAGGTGAAGACGTGCCGGCGTGCGACGCAGAACTTGCCTTCCCAGCGGCCGGGGCCGCCAGCTTCTGCATCACACGCACGACGTCGTTGGCGCCGGTGGAGTGGCCCATCAGCACCACATGCTGCGCGCCCTGCTCGTCCCGCAGCCACCGCACCAGCATCATGATGTCCGCCGCGTCCTCGTCCAGGCTCCCGCAGCCCCATCCCTGCGGGAATACTGGGGCACGGCACGCACATGGCCAGGTCGGGGGCTGTCCCACCGCCTGCCTGCCTGTGCAGGGTGCTGTTGGAGGCGGGGAGTTCTCGTGCAGGCTCACGTTGTAAGAGCCGCTGTGCTGCGCCTGCACCACGTGCCAGCCTACGGCTTGGAGCGCCTCAGTGACAGTGGGGACGTAGTGTGCGTACAGCAGCCCCTCAGTCATGCCGTGCAGCATCACGAGGTAGCGCCGCGGACGGGGTGGCGCCGCGGACGGGGTGGCGCTGGCACTGTGGGCAGGCGAGGAGATGAAGGCCCTGTGCACCGGCCGCGGGCCGTAGCTGTGGAGGCACCCCTGCATTATGTGGCTTGCTCTGAAGCTCCGCTCCTGAGCAGCGTGCAGAGCAGCGTGCAGAGCAGCGCGCCATCAGGCACCAAGCCGCGATGGTGGCTCATGGCGAGATTGGCTGCTCTGGCGGGGAGAGAGGCCTCAAGGACGTGTGAGCATCGCGCCACACTGCACCGTAGCAGCAAGCCACCACCGCGATGGCGACTGGCGCTCTCCACCGGTCGACGCGGATCGTGCCGTCCAGCGTGTGCGCGTGCAGGCCGCACAGGCTCGCGCCTCGCCGCTCCTTGTGCCGCTCCGCAGCCAATGGCGAGTCCAGGCTCCTCGCCACCCCGCAGCGCGTTCAGGAGCCTGCACGCGTTCGCACGCGCGCCACGGTGCTCGCGGAGGTGGAGGTGGTGCAGCAAGTGCAGCAGCCCCCAGAGCCGCAGCACACCCCAGCGCAACAGCAGCGGCACCAGGAGCAGGAGCTCGTGCTGTACCGCAACCAGGTGGGGCCTGGTGCGCAGGGGGCAACCCGCGCGCCTCGCAGCCGCACGTGGCGTCCAGGCTGGCCCACAATCGCAAGTGTGCCCGCATTCGCAACGTGCAGAAGGGGCGCGTGTTCCGCCTGCGCACCTACCGGCCCACGGACGCGCCAGCCCTGGTCTCTCTGCAGACGGACAGCTTTTTCCAGCCACCCGGACTCCCGGCGCTGCGGCCCATCGCCTATTCCAACTTCAAGGCAGAGGTGCGCGAGAGCTCATCAGTGGCACCACCTGGGCAATGTGACTGCACCATCCGCAGAACAGGTTGGGCACCTCGTGGATGCACGAACCCGCTCGCTCAGTGCCGCCCGTGCAGGTGGTGGACAGCGTGCGGCAGAAGGAGCGGTCGCTCAAGGCTGACGCAGAGGGCTTCCAGGTCTTTGTCGCGGTGCGCGTGTGAGATTGTCGCACGTAGAGGCAGCACCACTCCCCGATGGGCGTGGCACCGGCAGTAAGGGGCAGCGCAACCACAACGCCGACAACGTTGTCCATGTGTGTTGGACTGCAGGAGGACGTGACGGCGGCGCTGCGCACCGCCCCACCCGCCCTCCTGCCCGACAACCTGTGGGAAGAGCGCGCTGTGCACGCTTTGCCCACCGCCCCCAGCGCCTCATCTTCTTCCCCATCGCCCTCCCTGGACACCGCCGACAGCAGCACTAGCAGCACCAGC
>QAXK01006029.1:0-11450 GCA_004335735.1 Chlorella sp. KRBP
GGGGGGGGGGGGGGGGCACGCACACGGCGGCGAACACAAGGCACTGTTGCAGCGACAGCAAGCACACTCCACATTCGGGAGGTGATGGTAGCTGCTGGAGCGGTGCGAGCATCAAGAGGTGTGGTGCCTCAGCTACTGTGCAAGAAGGCGACTGGAAGTGGCGAGCGGAAGCACAAGGGCTGCTCACATTCGCAGATGAAGGGCAGCTCCCAGTCGCAGGTGAGCGCCGCCGCCAGCCCCGGGCGCAGCAGTGCCGACGAGTTGGAGAAGTGCACGCAGGTGCGGGCGGCGAGGGGGTCTGGCGGGTACTGGCGCGTGCCGTTGGGTGCCACGGCCCACAGCATCTGCAGGCACAGGACCGCACCAACAGCGGCAGCACACCTTCAGGTCCGAATGCAGTGGGTGTCACAGCTGACTGCCAGCAGCTCTTCTTTGCGAGCCGTACGCACACGTGAGGCTGGAGGCAGGCAGCTCCGGTCAGGCCCCAGAGATACACCGCCCTCTCCCTGCTACCGCCATTGCCGCCTTAACGCCCGAAACAGCCACCCACCTGCAGCAGCGTTCGGTTGACGCCGACGCCGTCGTCCCACGCCAGGCCCTGCGTCGTGGCTCCCGGCAGGTTCTCCAGCAGCGCCTGCAGCCTCGAGCCGTTTGTCGCCAGGCCCACCCACGCGCCATACATGCCCGCTTCCACGCCCGGCTGCGGCACCTGCAGCCTGGGCGGCAGGCCCAGCAGCAGCCGGCTGGCCGCCACCAGCGCCTGCAGCAGCGAGTCCAGGCTCGCCAGCGTGCCGTTGCTGGGCTGCTGCGTGCGGCACACGGTGGCCGCCGCGTCGTAGCGCAGCGGCTCCGGGTGGAAGGTGAGCAGCCGCTGGCCCAGGCTGATCTGCACGGTGGACGGGTCGTTGAGCGCTCCGAGGCGCAAGAAATCGGCGTCGCCGCGGAGGCAGGCGATGTACCCAGCGCCGCTGTACACGCCCACGGCTTCGTCGGGGCCGTAGAGAGGCGAGCGTCCGAGCTGGCAGCGGCAGCGGCCCTGGCTGTGGAGGAAGACGGTGCAGCGGGCGGCGTCGCCCGAGGAAGGTGAGGCGAAGGTGCCGTTGGTGCAGAGCGCGGCGCAGTCCGAGGCGGAGCACACGTTGCCGACGGTGCTGAGCAGCTCGAGGTTGACGCGGTAGTTGGCGAGGCACTTGTAGGCGCCGGCCGAGGGTGTCGGGGCAAGGGCCTGCGGGTGCAGGTGCGGGGACGGGCACCACCACAGCTTGTGGCACGGCATTGCCGTGACAACTGCTTGATCCCTGGCGGGCCGGTGTGCCGCTGCGCTTGCTGCGTGTGGTGCCGTGTCGCCCCGGGGGCCTGCCCTGGGCCAGGAAGGCACCCAACCACCTGCCCACAAGAACCAGGCCAAGGGGCCACGCATAAACCCACTTACCGCCCATCCACCCACCCACCCATCCGCCCGCTGATCAAGAGGCCCCCCTGATGTACCTGTTGCGCAAGAGCTCGCCCGGCGTTGACAAAGTCCAGCCCGTACCGCAGGCACGACGCGGCAATGCTGTAGTTGGCCGTCGACTGCACCAACTGCGACGCTGGCCGCAGCTGCTGCACGCACAGCGCGCCCGTCAGGTAAAAGGCGTCGCACGTGGCGTTGGCGCGGCAGCGGGCGGCGCACAGCTGCGCGCGCTGAGAGGCGTCGTTGGTGTCCAGTGTGGTGGCGTCCAGCACGGGGCCGGCGCTGAGCTGGAGGCTGCGGGCGCAGCTGAAGGAGGAGGCGACGCTGCTGGTGCCGGGCGCCACACCACCTGAGCCAGCGTGCAAGCAGCGACACCGTTGAACTCAACTGTCAGGCATCAGGCTGTAGCAGGTGGTGCAGCAGGGCGGTGTATGGTGCGAGGTGCAACCGGCACCTGTGTGAAATGGGGAGGCGGAGGCGGTTGCAACCTGCTGGCGCTGGGCTGCCCACCGCCCGCGATGATCACGCCCGTGGAAGCTGCTCACCTTCGCTAGGCAGGCCGCAGAGCACTGCGCGTTTGCTGCCGCAGTCCCCCGAGTTCCACTGCCACTGCTCCAGCGTGAAGTCCCACGAGAGGTAGGTGCACCAGGTGTGGTTGCTCGGCTGCGCTGCGCCCCACAGCGCCGCACTGGCATCGTAGGGGGACAGGTCGACCCAGGCCCACGAGCCGTTGCGCCCGGGCTCCTGCGCCGCGTTGAAGAGCCCGATCCAGTACTCGACCTGCGATCATGGTCGAATCGACCATCGCGCTCGTCTACGGCCTGGTCGTCATGGCGGGCCGTCGATGCGCCATCGGCCCACTCACCCCAGGCAGCAGGTTGGAGGGCAGCGCGGCTGCGGGCGAGCTGAGCACTGCGAGGTTGCCTCCGTAGTTGGAGCACAGCCCTCCGCCCTGCGTGTAGGTGTAGTCCCTGTTGTCCCACCAGAAGAGCGCGCTCGACGAGGTGGCCGCATCCGCAGCGAGCCGACGGTGGTGCTGCTCCACCTCGTGCGGGTGCGCCAAAACGAGCGGCAAAGCGTCCACTGCAGGCGATGCGCGCGCCTCTCCCGCCGGCTCATCGTTCCTGCTTGCCGACGCTGCTGCATCTCGCCGTGCGCGCCGCTCAGACGGCCCCCTGCGCAGCGCCTGCAGCGCCTCCAGGCGCTGAGCCGGGCCCATCAGCTCGGGCTCCGGCACGTCGAAGCGCTGCGTGGACGGCCACTGCTCGTCCTGCCGCTGCATCCGTGATGGAATGTCTCCAGCTTCGTCCCGACCCCGTAGCCCTCGCCCTGGCGCGGGATCGGCACTGGCTAGCTCCAGCAGGGAGTCAGAGCAACCTGCATTGCGTGCCAGTGCAGCCAGCAGCGCTCGCGCTGAGGCGCGGGACGGCCAAATGCCGCTGCAGCAAGAAGCACGCCACGCCACGCTCCCACAGCGCCACACACTGCCTCTGGTAATTGCGCGTGCACTCGCTGCTTGCGAAATGCCTGCATTCCCTGCACTCTCTGCGCGCTGGCTCCCACCACCCGCAATTTTGTTGGCCGTGGCGCACCGTGGGGAAGCCTCTGCTGCTGGAATGGCTGCTGCTGATGCTCCTCCAGCAGCAGGATGGACGAGCTGGGCAGCGCGCCAGTGGAGGGCACGAGCAGCAGCGCGAGGAGCAGTGGCGCTGCTCGGAGAACAGCTCCTCGCGCCCCGCCGGCCAACGAGGTGGAGCTGCTGCTGCAGCGGCGCCATGTCCTCTGCGCTGCGCGCCCCGCTCCCCCTGGTTCGCCTCGCCGAGCCATTCCTTCAGCCTCTCCTCACGGGAGGCGCTCGAGGAGGCCCTGCTGCCGCTGCCGCGCAGCAGCATGCGCGCTGTGATTGGCCATTCTAGACGGTGGAGCGCATCTTGCCGTGGACCGGCTCGTCTGCTCGATCACTCGTTCGCCCTCAATCAGGGCCAAGCAACTGCGGCCGGCGCGCCACAGGCTGCTCCTCGCTGCTAATGGCGCCAAGAATGTGTTGCGCACTTGCTGCTGGGCCAATGTGGGGCCATGCCGTCGAGAGCGGCGCAGGGTGCCTGTTTTGGCAACTCTTTACACGCCCGGCGCGCCACCGATACAGGGTCAATGTCAACAGGGTGCTGTTACACAGGTACACGGGTGCGGGCAGCGGAGCAGCTCCACGGGCGGGGCGTGAGGTGGCACGCGAGCGTGTCACATGATGAGCTGCCACAGCTTGTTGACCATCTCAAAGTGCGAGGCCTGGTGCGTGTCGACGTCAAAGGGCCTGATTTCGTGCGTGGCCGGGTCGCTCACAGTGCCCGCCACCCGCCCCGCCGTGCTGGCGTCCTGCCGCCAGTTGATCTTGCTAATGATGGTGTAGAGGCTCAGCTGCTGCCTGCGTGCGCACGTGTGCAAGTGGTGGACCCCACCGGTGCAGACGGTGACGCGCAGGGCGGCTTGCCAAAACGTGCTTGCGTGGCGAATGGAGCCCCACCCACTGGGCCCACTGGTGCGTGCCAATGGTGGCAGCAGCCCGACAGTGCACCAAGGAGGCAAGGTTGGGCCGAGGCACTAGCAACGCCCACGACGGGCCCTGCTGCATAGCCCTGGGTACGCACCTCAGCATGAGCTCCTCTTTCTGCCACTGCGCCGACACTTCCTTGGCCCGCTTGACCGCTTCCGCCGTGCGCTCCGCCAGCTGCTTCTGCTGCTGGCCCGCCTCCGTGCACGGTCCGCAGCAATGGCACACACGAGCGCACGTGTGAGTACGCGAGGGCCAGGAAGCGAGCGTGTGCGCCCACGGCATCGCCGGCAATGTTGCACCAGCACCTGTTCCACTTATCTGTTGCTGGCAGAGAGCTGCGCCACGCTCTGCCGCATGTCCTCGATGTCCGCCTCCAGCGACGCGACCCGCCGCTCGTGCGTCCCCTCGGCGTGCGGGTACAAGCTGGACGCCTGGAGGTGGCCCACATCCTCGCTCAGGTCTGCAGCATCATCATGGCACGCGTGCACTGCCTTTGCAGACAGAGCCCATGCCAGCACAAGCAGGCGACGAGACCTACGGGTCACGTCGTCGCGCACCGGTGCCACGTCCCCGCCCCAGGCAGCTGCTTGCCCACCACTCGCATGGCCCATCCCCACCGCACCTCTGATGATGCTCTTGACCTCGGCGTCGCGTTTGCTGCACAGCGCCCGCATGTCGCCGGCAACTCTCCGGATGGTCGACACGCTCTCGACGTCCTCGTGCTTCTGGTACTCCTGGTAGAGGCCCTTCATGATGGTGACGTGCTCCGCAAAGGGGTCCACGCTGCGCGCCATCCTCAGAACGAGCTGTCGGCGTTCGAACTCGCGCAGGACCCAGAGCGTGCAGCCAAATTGGCTGTGTGAGCGAGGCGCGATGACAGGCCGCACGTTCTGTGTGCTTCTCGCCTGTGTCCTCGCCACTGGGCAGTGATCGCGCGCCGAGCCATGACTTGGATGACATGGAGCTGCACAAGACCACCCCACCCGCTTCTGCGCAGCACCTTGTTAAAGCCAGCACCAGCACACTGACCACGCACACACACACCTTGTCCGCAGGAGCACAGCTTGAGAGCTCACACACTTGGCCCCCCTCCACAGACCTTCGACTTCGGCTGCTCAGAAGAGCGCGCAGACAACGATGGTCACGACGCGGCGCAGCGCAGCAGCGGCAGAGGCCGCAGCCGTGTCGCCGTCGCCCAATGGCAGCGGCGCGGCGCACTCGCCGCTGAATGGCTCCGCGCACACCACGTCAACATCTCGCAGCAAGAAGCACGAGCACCACCACCAGTATGAGTTCTTCGGGCCTCACGGTCCGCTGCCCCTCATCTTCCTGCTGCCGGCCACCGTCTACGGGCTCTACTTCTCCTGCAACGAGTCCGGCTGCCTCCAAGTGTGGCCGGCGCTCAAGGTGCCCGGCTTCCCAGCGAACGCAGCCTTCTTCAGCTGGGAGGCGGCGGGCGTGTTCCTGGCGTGGTTCTTCGGGCTTGTGCTGCTGCACCTGGTGCTGCCGGGCAAGAAGGCGCAGGGCGTGGTGCTGCCCGACGGATCGCGCCTCACATACAAGCTCAACGGTGCGCACATTTGCTGCTGTCGCCAGGTAGACATCGTGAAGCAGC
This sequence comes from Chlorella sp. KRBP, assembly GCA_004335735.1. Taxonomy (NCBI): domain Eukaryota; kingdom Viridiplantae; phylum Chlorophyta; class Trebouxiophyceae; order Chlorellales; family Chlorellaceae; genus Chlorella; species Chlorella sp. KRBP. The sequence goes on from QAXK01006029.1 coordinate 5,620, forward strand.
AGCAGCAGCACTAGCGCACTGCCCACTAGCAGCCCACAATGATTGGATCACCTCACCTCGCCTTGCGCCTTGCTCCCTGCGCTCCCTGTGCAGCCTTCACGCTGTGGGCGCTCACCTACAGCACCAGCCTGGCCCTCGGCTTCTTCACGCCCTACCTCAACCTGGGATGGCTCTCGGACCACTACCTGGAGCTGCTCACGGCCTCTGTGCTCTTCAGCACGGCGCAGTCCATCTACCTCTACGTCTCGTCCTTCAAGAAGGGCGCCATGCTCAGCGCGCACGGCACGTCGGGCTGGCCCTGGTACGACTTCTGGATGGGACGCGAGCTCAACCCACGGTGAGAAAGGGGTGCCCTCACTCAGCACTCTCAAGCCCTGCACCACTGTGAGCCGCGGCCGCAACTGCGTGCAGCAGCGCTGCTGAGGAGTGATCGCATGGCGTGCCAAGCCCGCAACTGTGTGCACTGTGTGCGTGTGCGCAGGGTTGGGTCGCTGGACCTCAAGGAGTTCAACGAGCTGTACCCCGGCATGATTGGGTGGTCCATCATCAACCTGGGCCTGGCGCACAAGCAGTGGGCCACGCTCGGTTACGTCACCAACTCGGTCGTGCTGGTCAACGCTTTCCAAGTGCGTGTGCCTTTCGTTGCTGACTGTGGGTCTGCATTGCATTTCGCGTGCACATGCCCACACAGCCATGGCTCTCATGCACTTGGCTCCGTCGTTTGCCCTCGTTCCCTGCTTGCAGCTCTACTACGTGCTGGACGCCCTGTGGAATGAGGCGTCCATCCTGACCACCATGGACATCACCACGGACGGTTTTGGCTTCATGCTCAGCTTCGGCGACCTGTCCTGGGTGCCCTTTGTCTTCACCACAGCCACGCGCTTCCTGGTCGACCAGCCACAGGTGAGAGCGCCAGGCACGCTGTCACGTCTTGGTGCGGGTCATGCCCTTGCTGGCAGGCAGCACGCAGGTGCACATGTGGACGACGAGCCGTGCCAGCCGCTGGTTGTGATGCGCAGGACCTGAGCCACTTGATGGTGGTTGCGGTGCTGGCCGTCAAGTTCCTGGGCTACTGGATCTTCAGGGGCGCCAACGCACAAAAGGACCAGTTCAGGTGCGACTTCAGTAGCAACGCTGCACGCAGGACGTTGTTGCGTGCGCGCGTGAAGCAGGAGAAGAGATGCAGAGTCTGGGGCGCACGCAGACATGCAACTGTAGGAACTTTTCAGGGAAGCTCAGCGTCTCTTTGTTCTACACATGTGTGTTGCAGGCGTGACCCCAGCCACCCGAGCGTGGCGCACCTCAAGACGCTGCAGACCAAGCGCGGCACCAAGCTCATCATGAGCGGGTGGTGGGGCACCAGCCGCCACATCAACTACTTTGGAGACTGGATCATGGGGTGAGAGCGCCTTGCAACCTCGCTCTTTCAGGGGGCGAATCGCGGGGCGCGTTGATGTGCGCCCTAACATCATCGCGTGTGCTGATGGCGTGATGGCGTGTGCGCACGCGCAGGGTGTCGTGGTGCCTGCCCTGCGGCCTGGCGGGCCTCACGTCCATCATCCCCTACTTTTACTGCATCTACTTTGCCACGCTGCTCATCCACCGCGAGCGGCGCGACGACATGGCGTGCCGCGGCAAGTACGGCAAGGACTGGGACACCTACTGCAGCCACGTCAAGTACCGCATCATCCCCTACGTCTACTGATCTGTCCAGTGGATCGGATGCGTGCTCTTGATCGCTGCATGCTGATGTGTGTGCGGCACCGTTTTTTCAATGTTCATCTCGGACTCGCGCACCCCGCACTGCAGCCGGGCAGCTATGGTAGTGTAGCGACCCAGTGCAACGCGTACGCTCGCTGCAGCTCGCTGCGCTACACAAATGCCGCCTCCGGTCCCGGCAGGAGCGCTCAGGAGGCGCCCCAGCACGCAGGGGCGCCGCGAGCGGCTGTCATACAGCTCTGCTGGAGAAGCCGCAGCAAACGAGACCGCGTCGTCTGGGCCTGCTGGAGGAGCGGAGGCTGCAGCAGCGGAAGAGGGACCTCTGGTCCTCGCCGCAGCCCCTCGGCACACAGTGTCCTTCTCGGTGGCGCTCGCCGGGTGCGCTTGCTTGTGCAGTGCTTGGCTCCTCTTTAGTGGGGGAGGCGCTTCGATGATGGACTCGCAGAACTTCACCATCACAGAGTGCAGCAGCAGCAGCAGTGCAGCAGCAGCAGCCTTTCACTGCTACATCAGCTGCTGCATCGCCAATGCCTGCCCGATCGCAGCGTCCTACTCACGTCCTTCGCCATCTGCATGGCGTCCGTGCCGTCAGCGGCGCCAGCAGACGAGCTGCTCAATGCTGCATACAACGCAGAGGTGCGTGGGCACCAACACGCACACATGGGGAGTGTAGATGGCAGGAGGGCGCCGACGCAGCATTCGGCGTACGATGTAGGAATGGGCATGGATGGCAGATGCACATCAGTGCACGGCCTCCGTGGTGTGCCCATCAAGCTGCACCAGTGACTGACCAGCTACCACATCGTGCCGTGGGGATGCAGCTGCGGCGGGGCAACACTTACATGATGCGGCGGGGCCACGGCATGGGCAGGACACAGCTGCTCCAGCCTCCAAGCTTGGCAATGCGTACACGCGTATGACGTGTATTGAGACGTGCAGGTGTCGCCTGAAACGTACCAGATCCCCATGGTGGCGTTCGGCACCGCGCTGTGCTTGAACCTGGTGACGCTGGTGTTCGAGCGGGACTCGTCAAAGTTCCAACTCGCACTCCTGGCGTGTATGATTAACCGTGAGTTATGACCCAGGCGTGATTGACCGAATATATACGGCCATGCCGTCCACACAGGGGCGATACGTCTGGGGCCAGGAGCCGCAGCACTGACCAATCTAACGTGCGCCCACTGCCCGCTGCAACGTTCACCGCACTGCAGTGATGGCCTTCACCAACGACTACATGTCCTGGAAGGGCTGGTTGCCAATCTCCAAGGACGTCTGGGGCATCGGCACGCACCTGGGCCGATGGGTGCGTCAGGGCGACCGGCAGGGCGACCGGCAGGGCGCAACACTGTCTGTACCGGAGCTGGCTGAAGAATGGCCCTCGTCTCCCGCCCCACACACCTCGCCTGCTTGCCTCTGCTTGCCAGAGATGGCCGCGCCAGATGTGAAGCTCCACACACACACACACTTTGCCTGCTTGCCAGAAACGGCCGGAATGACCAGAAATGGACGCTCAACGCACACCCTATGTACATGTGCCCTAAAGTGGATGCGCATGGAGTGTGCCCGCTGACCGCAGGTCATGTGGCTGCACGCCACACCCGCCATGGTGTACCTCCTCTCCATCATCTCGGACCTAAGCAAGGATAAGGTGAGGGTGGGTGGGGACCTTGGTGCATTCCGTCAGGGCAATGGAGCGTGCAGTGGGCACCGCACCGACTGGCGCACGAACAAGTTGTCGTCACCAGTGCATGGCGTTGATGACGAGCGTCATACAGCAGCCCGTGCAGCCTGTTCAAGCAAAAGCTCGGCCGCGCACGCGCAGGTGTACGTGGCCATGGCGCTGGACGTGTGCATGCTGGCCATGGGCATCGTGGGCCACCTGACCGACAGCAAGGTGGTCAGCGTGGTGGGCTACGGCTGCAGCTTCCTGGCCTGGGGCTTTCTGATGGACTACATCTGGCGCATGTTCACTGCGTGAGTGGTAGCAGTAGGTCGGGCGGTTGCTTACATCGTGCAGCATGTGTGCACGCCTGCACCTTCGGGTGCGCAGCAGAGGCATGTTTAGGAGCAGCAGCCTGCCGCGGTGTGAGCCGGTGCAGCTGCTGATCACCAGCATTGCATGGCGTTCACGACAAAGTGTCATGATGCTGCAGCCGTCACAAAAGATCGCCAGGCAGGCCTCGCTGCTGCTGTTGCTGCCCCTCCCACATGCTCTCAGTAGGTGTGGAGTTCCTTCAAGCAATCTCTAAATCTCTCTATATACATATCTTTCTGCCTCACACCTTGTCGCTGGTGCGCAGGCCCCTCAAGGACGCCCTCAACGACACCTCCCGCACCACGCTGCACATCCTGCGCATCTACACAGTGGTGAGCCGCCCGCCGCCCGCCAGCTACCAGCCGTCAGCTGCATGCTGAACGGCAGAGGCTAGCCGCACTCGCCTGTGGACGCCTAAGCAAAGCCAGCTGTGCCGCTGTGCGAGTGAACGGCTTTGGGGGCAGCTCGCTCCACCAGCAGCACCACAGTTAGCAACAGCGCGCCATTAGCAATTAATAATTAGCTTCGAGGAAGCAGATTAGGCCCACCTTCGCCATCCGCCCGTCTTCCTGCACACCACCCCCAACCCATCTGCAAGCGTGCTGCCCTGTCCTGTTTTACTGCAGAGCCTCTGGACCGCCTTCCCCGTCATCTGGGCGCTCGACCGCTTCAGCCTCTTTCCCCCGGCCACACTCGAGTGGATGTGGACCACGTGCGATCTGCTTGGCAAGGTCATGTTCAGCAGCTCGCTGCTGCAGGGCAACTTTTTGTCGCTGGAGCAGAGGCGGATGGTCGCCATGCGCGTGATCGAGGAGGGCAACCGCATACAGGTGAGAGGGCTGTTTGGGTGGGTTTGAGACGCTGGCTGGGTGCGAGGGGGTCTAGCTTACAGGTGTGCAAAGGTAGGTGTGCATGACACAGAAAGCGGTGAGACGAAACGTATGGCGCACCCATACTGTTTGGATGCGTTGTGCATCCATTCCCTTGGCTGAGCATTTGCAGGTGCCGTGCATGTGATCCCAAAGCTGTGCAGCTCGTGCGTCCTTTACTCATCCCCCCTGCTGTGGATTAAACAGCTGCTGGACTCGTGCACACACCACGCACGCAGGTCATCCAAGAATTGAAGGACTTGGTCGAGCAGAAGGAGCGCTTCATGAGCGGCATGAGCCACGAGCTGCGCACGCCCCTCAACGGCATCATCGGCCTGAGCGAGGCGCTCATCATGGGGTCGTGCGGCCTGATCAACGACACGGCCATCAAGACCATCACCACCATCAAGACCAGCGGGTCGCGGCTGCTGAATCTGATTAATGACATTCTGGACGCGGCGTCCATGCGCCAGGTGTGTGTCAAGTTTTGCGCCAGGTGTGTGTCGAGTTTTGCATCTGGCGCGGCGATGTCTCGCAAGCAGATGAGCACATGGGCAAGCAACACAGGCAGCAGTAGAGCACAGGACAAAGCCAGGCGCCGGAGCACACAGGCATGTAGCTGGGGTTGGGTGGGGAGCCGGGTGGGTGTGCTTTGCGGGGCTGGAGCGGGGTGTGCTGGGGAGCGCGCATAGGGCACTGCAGCGCAAGCTAAGTAAGTGCGGTCGTGCTGGCGGGCTGGTAGTGCTTGCGCCTGTTGGGTTCCTGCAGCGTCGCATCGTGTGAGGGCGTTAGCTGACTGCAATGTCCCTGTTGCTTGTTTACATGTGCAGCACAAGGGCCAGCTGACCATCAAGCATGAGAAGATCCAGCTGGAACGCATCGTGGGCGACGTGATTGACCTCTGCCAGCCGTTGGTGCGTGGGGAGGTGGTGGGAAGCTGGTGGGAAGCTGGTGGGGAGGTCGCACGCATTGTGGGCGACATGATGGACCTGTGCCAGCCGTTGATACCCGGGGGAAGGTGGTGGGAAGCTGGTGGAAACCTGGTGAAAACCTGGTGGGGAGGTGAGCCGACAGAGCAGGGATGGGCGGCAGCCGTGACTGCATGCGCTGCAAGGTCCCATCGCCACTGCAGACGCAATCGAATAGTTAGCTGACAGTTTCCAAGCCACACACTGCAGCACGTGCCTGCCATGCATGCGCTTGTCCAT
>QAXK01006030.1:0-11455 GCA_004335735.1 Chlorella sp. KRBP
GGCGGCGGTGGCGGTGGCCCGGGAGAACCCCGTCAAACGCGTCGGCTCGCTGCACCTCGCGCGCAAGTGCGTGCTTGCCGTTCGGGTGGCTCAGTGAGAGTCCCGCACGGAGAGTCGCAAGGTGACCCTCGCGTGTGCCCACACGCACCGATCGCTGCTTGCGCAGGATGATGGAGAGCAGCCGAGGCCTCCAGGGTGGCGCCCAGGACATGGACGTCGACGAACCCGGCGGCGGCGCTGGTGCTGCTGGGCACGAGGAGGGCGACGACGCGGCAATCGAGTCCGTGCTCATCTACCACGTGAGCCTCCCTGCTGCGCTTCCAGCCCGCGACCTGCGACCAGGTGCTGCTTGCCTCGGACCCGACCAATCGTTGACACCGCTCTCGTCCACACCTCTCATCCGCACCACCCACCGACAGGAGCTGCTGGTGGCCGTCCTGTCCCAAGACGTGGACGAGATGAGGCACATGCTGCTCGAGCGGCTCCCCGCCCTGCCGCTCGCCCAGCAGCCCACGCCGGCACAGCTGCTGCAGGTGGCCAGCATGCTCCTGTCCCAGACCGCACTTGGTAAGTAGAGCTCATTCCGCGCTCGCGTCGTGCCTACTTTTGCTGCCCCTTGGCAATCATGTGCATGTCGTGTGCACACCTTGTGTGTGTGTAGCTTGTAAACAGGGCTTTTGGCCGCATCAACCAGGGCCGCACGGGTCAGCAGCGAGGAAACATTAGTCACCAGCTCAGGCCAGAGCATGCAGTCACATTTGTACGACTGCAGGCCCAGGCTCGCGCAGTCCCCTGAGCACCACCGCACCGCTGGCGTGCGCCTGCTACCGCTTGGCGGCCACGGCGCTGGTGGAGGGCGCTGGCACCACCGGCACCACCACTGGCACCACTGGCAGCAGCTTTGGAGGCTTCCAAGCGGCGCCACTGCACCAGGACGCCGGCTCAGATGGTCCCCCCGTGCCGCTGTCCGGAACGCACCCCGTGGACTTCAGCCTGCTGTCCACGGTGCGTGGCGGTTGTTTCTGCACGCTTGTGCCATGACAAGCTCTGAGTTATGCACATGCGTGTGTAGCGCGCAAGCACTGGCAGGGCACGCAAACCAGGCGCAGCGTCACGTGTGCGGCAAGACACACAACGCCGAACCAAGAGCTGAACCTGTGCAGTTGCACCACCGTGACGTGTGTGTGTGCGGGCGCGCTTGCAAACTTGTGCACCGTGTGCAAGCAAGTGCAGGTGGTCACGGCGTGGGCCGAGCTGTGCCTGCAGTCCGGCACCGAGGCCGCACCCACTGGCAGCCTGAGCGCAGGCGCCCAGACTGCAGGTGACCCAGAAGAGCACGACGTGGCGGCGCTGGAGGCGCTGCAGGGCGCGCACGCCCTCATCCAGCGGGCCTGCTGCCTTGCGGCTGTGGCTGGTAGCAACAGCAGCGCTGCCAGCGCGGTGCCGGCTGGTGGCGCCCGGGCCGGCGGCGATGGTGGTGGTGGTGGTGGCAGCGGCGGAGGCGACGGCGACTGTGGTGATGCTGAAGGTGGTGGTGGTGGTGGTGGCGGTGGTGTGGATGGGGAGGTGAAGAGCTCAAAGGCAAGGGAGGGTGGAGGTGACGGCGGGTGGTTCCCGGCGCAGGACGCGTGGTGGCTGGTGGGTGTGGCGTGGAACCGTGGCGTGCACCACGCCCGCTTTGGCAGGTGAGCGCACGATGGCACGATGGCAAGTTGAGGAAGGGGGGTGCGGTGGATGGGTGCGGCGGTCCCATCAGGGCAGGGCCCCAGTCCACAGTTTCAGTTTCCGCATTTCTCGCACTCCTGCTCCTAGTGTTTGATAAGTTGTGACAGCGGGGCAAGCAAGTCCTATTGCATTGAGCCACGCACGTCCCAAACTGCACGCGCGCTTGCCAAATTGCGCAGGGTGGAGCGGGCGCGGGCCTACATGCGCGCCGCGCTGGACCTGGTGAGGTGGGCGCCCAAGGAGCTGCAGCTGGAGCATGGCGCGCGCATGAGGCAGGGTCTGGTCGGCTTGGCAGCGTGATAAGGATGAGGATGCTGGCAACGGACGCGCTGCGGGTCTGTGGCAGCTCCGTTATGCAAGCCCTGAATTCAGACACTTGGGCCGCCCCGTTGCGAGCGTACACACACACTTCTGCTCATGCCGCAAGCCTCAGTGTGCTGCCGCGTGCGTGGTGATGCCTGGTGTGGCTTGCATCGTGCGTACTGGTGAGAGTGAGCATCATCGCTTGCAGAATGCAAATCAAAGCGAAACGAAAGGTGTGATAAGTGAGTGAGCAGAGCGCCCCACAGTGAAAAGCCAAGTGCTGCTGCTGCTGCACTGGCACCGATGTGGCAAGGGTGGTGGTATGGAGCACGAGATACCAATCACAATCACCACCACACGTCAGACAAACGCCCCCAAGCGCAACTGCTCCTGCCACGCACACGCTCGCTGCAAAACCGATGCAGCACACACAACGCCGCCATACCCGCTCTCTCCCATTACAGCTGTCCCTCTCCCCCCGACTGCTGCTCTCCCACTCTGTCTCTCCCACACTGCTGATGTACAACTTTGAAACGGAAAAAGAAGAGAGAATACAGAACGCTGCTCACAGTAGCGACTGTGTGGGCATTGGCTGCAGGCCCTGCACTCCCCACGGGTCGCTCTCATCTACCTCCCACCTTGCGTCTCGGTCTGTGCGCGCCAACAACTATACCGCTCACAGCTGAGGGTTGAAGGCCGGGTGACAGACCACGCGAGGCGCCTCATGCTGCCACCGCCTGCTGCTGCGGCGGCTGCCCCTGCCGCCGCTCAATCCACGTGGGCAGACCGTTGGTCGGGTGGATGGACACGGATGGCGTGGCCGTCCACTGCGTGCTGCCAATGTCGAGGACCCAGTCGTAGTTGCGCACCAGCTGAGCCAAGAACACCTTGATCTGTACGTGGTGACGGGGACGCGCAGGTGGGCGGGTGGGCGTGCAGGTGGGCATGAGCGATGCTTCCCTGGGCGATATAGTTCCCTGGGCGATGCTTCCCTGGGCGATATAGTTCCCTGGGCGATATAGTTCCCTGGGCGTCAGGCAGTAGAGGGCTGCAGCCCCACAGCCCCGCCCCAGGCCCCACCGAATCACCAAAGCCCCGACTACACGCCCCCACTACACTGAGCACCGTGTACTTGCTCACCTCGCTCTGCGCCAGGGACACGCCCGCGCACATCCGAGGCCCGGCGCCAAAAGGCATCTGCGCGCCTGTGTTCCTGCCGCCGCCGCTGTCGGCAAACATGAACCTGTCCGGGTTGTACTTGGAGGGGTGGAAGGGGTCCTTGGTGTCCATGTGGCTGGGCCACCGGGGGTCCTGTGCAGGCAACGGCCAACGTGCACAACGTTTAGGCGCGCAGTTTAGGGCCTTACGGCGGCATCTGGCCGGGCCACCTGGGGGCCTTGTGCAAGCCAGCGTACAATGCACGTGTCGTTCATTGCCCCACGCTCCCTCTCCCACACACCTGGGATCATCTGTTTGCCATAACCGGCTCTACCAGATGTAAAGCTCGACACACACACGGCTTCAGGCTTCCCTCCCCCTTCAGGCTCCCTCTCCCTTCAGGCCCTTTCAGCTTGTGACGCTTATAAGCAGACGAGGGCAAAGGCTGGCACAGGCAGGAGCTGCAGCACACGACTGTATGCTCTGGTCTGAGCTGGTGCCTAATCTTCCTCGCTGCTGGATCCGTGCTGCCTTGGTCACCGCGGCTGGGCCGCCCCGCTTGCAAGCGCACACACACACAAACACACACGAGCGCGAGCAGACCCTGGCATGAGCCGACGACGCAGCACCCACCGTGACCTTTGCCCGCTGGACTGCTGCCGCATGCTTGCTGCATGCTGCTTCGCTGGACCTGTGGTTTTGTTCGTCCACGTTCGCTGGCTGCCTGATCGGTACCGTTCACTGTGTGTGCATGGCGTGCGTGCCATGCAAGCCCCTCTCGTACCCCGAGCCTGAGCACGCCTTAGCCACCCAGCAGGTGCCTAAGCAACACCAGGTGCCTTGGGAACAACCCAGCACTCACCCTGAGCCCCACTAGGCCGTACTCGTACATGACGGGTGTGTTCTCAGGCACCATGTGCCTTGGCAACAACCCAGCACTCACCCTGAGCCCCACTAGGCCGTACTCGTACACGACGGGTGTGTTCTCAGGCACCAGGTGCCTTGGCAACAACCCAGCACTCACCCTGAGCCCCACTAGGCCGTACTCGTACACAACGGGTGTGTTCTTTGGCACCAGGTGGCCCTGCACCTCGACGTCCTCATGGGCCAGCCGGATGGCACCTGCACGCGCACCCACCCATGCCATTATGCCATGCCATTATGCCATGCCACTATGCCGTGCCATTATGCCATGCCACTATGCCATGCCACTATGCCATGCCACTATGCGATGCCACTATGCGATGCCACTATGCGATGCCATTATGCCATGCCACTATGCCATGCCACTATGCGATGCCATTATGCCATGCCACTATGCGATGCCATTATGCCAAGCAGCCATGCTCGGCTGGCGGCAACATGCAACGAACCGAAACGATTTGCCCAGCCGTATGCAAGATGGGGGTGTGGGGATGGCCAAGGCAGCGCTCCGGAAGCAGGGAGGCGGGGACGCGTTGCAGCAGACCAAAAGCATGGGGAGCTGCCCAGTTCATCCAAACAAGCTGTTGACCTGATTGCGCGCCCGTCAGGGTGCCGAGGAGCAGGCTGGGCTTCTCACCTGGGATGACGGGGTTGAGGCGGAACGTCTCAGCCACCACCGCCTGCGGTTAGCCACAGGGCAGGTGGACATGCACACAGACGCTGTAGGTGTGTGTGGTGAGCTTTACATCTGGTACAGCCATGTCTGGCAAGCAGATACATGGGTGTGTGCGCCCCAAGTGCGGCAGGTGGCACACACGCACTGAGGTGGCAGGTGAGCGTGCACAGATGCTGCAGCAGGTGGAACGGCAAGCAGATGCAGACGTGACGGGTGGGCTGTCGAAGCGTCGAGTTCCTTGCACCGCAATGGCACCTATGCGATTGCAAATCATTGCGTGCATATCATGGTGGACTGGCTATGGTCGGCCCGCATATCACGCACCGGGATCTTTCGCGACGGCTGCAACATCGTGACACCTGTCGTGAACGCCATGCAATGATGATGGTGATGATGATGATGACGACGATGACACTTCGCATGTGTTGGTGCTGCTTGCTGCAGGCGGTGCGCCGAGGCTCAAGCTGTCGTGAACGCCATGCAATGATGATGGTGATGATGGTGATGGTGATGATGATATCACGCACCGCCGCAAAGTCCATGTCTGCCAGCGCCGCCGGTGTGATGGTGGGGCCATGCTTGCGCGTGATGCGCTCCTGCTCCAGCCTCAGCTTGGACAGCACCTGCAATGTGCGAGGTGCACGCGGTTCCACGGGTCGAGATAGCATCCCCGGCTGAGTCCGCACAGTTGTACCGCTTTGGCCACAAGATGTGATGCTCTGATGGCAAGCAGCTGCGCATGGCGAGGTATCGCAAGCCACTCACGTGCGGGTGCAGCGACACGTCCCACAGCAGGCGTGGGTGCAGCGCCACATTCACATCACTCACGTGGGGGTGCAGCGACACGTCCCACAGCAGGCGCGTCACCAGGCTGGCCGTGGTGTCGTGGCCGGCAAACAGCAGCACCACCAGGTTGTCCTCCAGCTGCGAGCGCACGATGGCATGCCGCAGTGTGGTAAATCACCGGTCAGTGCCGGTGTGTGTGTGAAGGGAGGACAGAGGCTGTGAGAAAAGCAACTGTGAAAGGTGCAGCAGAGCAAGACCAGCTTCGCAGACCAGCAAATAGCTTCACAGCCCACAGCAATCAGCCTCACCTGCAGGTCTGTGAGCGGCTGGCCCTTATCGTCCCGCGCCAGCAGCAGGCGCTTGATGGCGCTGCGTTGCAGCTGGTCGGGCTCACGGGCAATGATGTCGCGCACCTCGGCAACCTGTGAGGGTAGGGTTAGGGTTTGGGATTAGGGTTAGGTAGCATCATGAGCACCATCATCATCGCGACAGGTGTCATGATGCTGCAGCCGTCACAAAAAATCGCCAGGCAGGCCTCGCCAAGCAAAGTTCAGTGCACGTAGCGTCATGAGCACCACCATCACCACCATCAGCATCATCACCACCATCAGCATCATCAGCATCATCACCATCACCACCACCAGCCAGCGATGGCAAGCGTGCAAGCGTGCTCAGTTGTGAGCAGTGTCCAGCGTACATGTCATATCCACGTCCATTGCGCATGCTCCCAACGCTGCCCTGCCAGCGGTCCCACTTACCCACTTCTGGATGCACACTGTACGTGACGCCGGCTGATGCGGCCAGCTCACATGCTAGTGCTCACGGTTGATGCACCTTGAGCAGCAACTTACCCGCCTCTGGATGCGCTTGACGATCTTGCGCCGAGCGTTCATGGACTGGTGGAAGGGGAACGGCCACACGTCCAGCGGTGCCACCGTGAAGATCTGCAGCACAGCATGGTGCGGCGTGCACACGTCAAATCTCCAGTATAGCACGGCACCGCACGGCACACCCACTTTCTCACGCCTGGGCAGACTCCAGCGCGAGCTTCAGCTCGTTTCGGTTGCTGCTGTTCTGCTCGTGGTCGGTACGAGGTGGGCTTGACGACAGCACATTGTACAAAGGCAAGGCAACCGGTGACAGGCAGCTCACATTCTTGACGTAGGTGTGGAACTCTTCAGAGAACTTCTCGAGCTCCTTGGGGCTGGGGCTCATGTCCAGCACCACGCGGCAAATCACCTGCACATGGGTTAAGAGGCGCAGGGAAAGAGGAGCGCAGTCGGCACTGTGTCCACCACGAGACCTCTTGTTGTACGGGTGTGCAGTTGTACACCACACACAACTGCATGGGTGGTTGCATGCCTGGCACAGCAGGTCACCAAAAGGCCTGGTGCCGCTTGCCCCAAGGCACCAGAAGGCAGCGGGCGCATCGTAGATGAGTCGGCGACGTACCCGCAGCGTCATTTGCTTGAAGACTGTCGTGACCGCCACCGGCTTGTTGCGCGTCTGGCACTCGGCCACCACTGCGTCCTGCGGGCATCATCATCATCATTGCATGGCGTTCACGGCAGGTGTCATGATGCTGCAGGTGCTGCTGCGGGCATGACTGCGTGTGTGTGGAGCGTGCACGCAGGTGTGGTTGATTCCTGTGCTGGCCTGGAGGCTTTATGCGATTTTTGTCTGCATGGGCATCCCTCGACACCCAGTGCAACGGTGCCTGGCCAGCTTCCGTTCCGTTTCTTACCAGGCTGTGGAGACACGACAAACCAACCCCACATGATATCAGCTACTCACCAGGCTCTCAATGATGATCTGTGAGATATCAGGCATGTACTCGGCCACGGCGTCCGGCCCAAGCACGGTGGCCAGGTGCTGCCGCATCTGCCGGTGCTGGTCCATGTTGGTCATGACGCTGATGGACTCCTTGCCCACCAGCGCCTCTGCAACCACACCCCACGCGCATGCACACAGTCAGCACGCTGATGGCTCCATTGCCCACCCGACAGTAGCCGTTGGAGATCTGTGACCCAGCGCTGCATGGTGGCTTCAAGATTGCGTCACCCTGGCCCCGTGTGCCGGCTGCTCGCGCTTGCGGCGCGTCCAAGCATACCTGCACCGCAAATCAACGCACCTGCCCCGCACAGCACCGCACCTGCCCCGCAGAGCACCGCACCTGCCCCCGCAGGCAGCACACACGCAAACTGCACCCCAACAACGCACCTATCCCCGCGCAAGCAGCACGCGCCCGACCTACACCCAAAGCGCCCAACCTGACCTGCACAGTACCGCACCTGCCCCCGCAGGCAGCACGCGCCTTGACTACACCCAAAGCAACGCACCTGCACCCGCAGGCAGCACCGCCTTACCTTGCCCCCATCCTCATGCTGCAGCCAGCGCGTCCCCTGATGGGCCCCCAGCCTAACCCTAACCCTAACCCTAACCCTAACCCTAACCCTAACCGAGTATCCCCCATCATCACGACACAACGCACCTGCACCTGCAGGCAGCACCACACCTTGACTTTGCCCCCCTCTTCGTGCTGCAGCCTGCACGTCCCTGATGGCCCCCCATTGGCCCCCCATCATCACGACACAACGCACCTGCACCTGCAGGCAGCACCGCCTTGACCTTGCCCGCTGCCTCGTGCTGCAGCGCATCCCGAATGGACAGCACGCTGCCCATGTGCGAGATGGGGAAGGCGCCCATGAAGAGTGAGCTCGAGATCTCACGGTCGCCCATAATCTTGGTCTGCAATTTGTGGGGACAATGTGTAGGCTTTTCCATTGCAGTGCTGGGGGATGTGCGAGTGGCCAGCGACGTGTTGGCCGCCTGCCGCACACCCATGCCTGATGCGCACGCGAGTGATTGAGTGAGACATGAGTGATGTAGGAGAGCATCAGAGAGCAATGCTTACAGAGCTCTCGATGGGGATGCCGAGTGTGAGCCCGATGCTCTTGAACACGTTGCGCGTGAAGGGCGGCGGCAGTGGCTGCAGCTGCCTGCACCATTGGCACGCCGATGCAGGGGCAGGGACGCATGCGGGCTGGCTACGCGGCCCTCTCCCGCCACGGAGCGTGCGGCGCTACAATGTGCGCTACCACCGAACCAAACACACTCACCGCAGGACGGGGCATGCAGCGGCCCCGTCCACTGATGCTGATAGTAGTGATGCTGCTGCTGCTGCTGCTGCCTCAGGAGGCGCGCTGCTCCTGCTTGTAGAGATGACTGTTGCGGGAGTGGAGGCCGCTGCGCACGCCCTCCGCGCAGCCCGGGCATGCCGAAGAGCGCGAGGAGCGGAGACCTGCGCGCGCGTGCACGGAGATTGGCGTGTCGACGATGCGATGGAGCTCTGCAGGGTAGTGGTGAGCAGGTGAGGCACACACCGTGGGTCCAGTGCTGCTGCACCGCTGCGCGAGCTGCATTGTAGCTGGAGCTCCTTATCCTGGACTCCCACGTTTACTCCTGGGCGCAGCATGGCGTCGAGCAGGTAGGGCGGTTGCGGGCGAGGTTCTTCATCCAGAGGAACTTTGGCAGCAGGAGAGGAGTGCCAATGCCAGTGCTCTGGCGGCAATGCAGCTGCAATTGAGTTGAGCCGAGGTGCACACCAACTCCAAGATCTCCACGATGCAGCGCGCACTCAAGCAGCAGCGCGCGCCGGCCAGCAACCCGTGGCCGCTCTACTTCTCGGTCATCGTCGTGTTCGCTTGCTGCGGATGGGTGCTGGGCTGGATGACCAAGGACATCGCTTTCAGCTCGCACAACAGCGACTCTGGCACTGCCTTCCTCGGGCAGCATGAGCACGAGCTGCCCACGGCAGGGAAGCGGCAGATAAAGCTGGCGGAGACCAAGCACAAGTGGCCAGGTGAGCCCGGGCGGCCGAGTCGCACTCAGCGACTTGCACGGCGTTGCCGTGCGCGTGGCAGACCTGCAGAGGTGCGGGCCGAAGTGCGGATTGTGAAGGCAGGTCTAGACAGGGGCCATTGTGCCGGATTCTGCATCCATGCATGCCTTGAGCGCTTCTGATGGACCTGTGGATCCGTGCGTGGCCCCCCCACAGCGAGGGGACGCAGCTGCAATGGAGTGGACTGCAGGATGGACAGCAGGCACAGTTGCTGCACCCCAGGTGTGCTTCACGGTCTTTTACAGCGTCGGGACGTGCGCGCCTTCTTGTCCTCGTTCGCAGGCGACAGCGTGCACACCGTGTTTACAAGCTCCGGGGACCCGTATCAGAATTTTCAGGGCCGCATCATGTACGAGTCCCACATGAGGGGGGCGCGGGGCTGCTGTCTGTGAGGTGGGAGGGCGTGAGCGGGGGTCCGAACCGCGCGGTTGCCATACCTTCTGAAATGACTCATTGTTTGGAACGCAGGTACGGAACATACAAGCTGGTGCAGAAAATGCCGGGAGGAGAGCGCCTCACTGGCTTCACCCGCATCCTCCACCGCAGCGTGCCCGACATCCTGATGGACGAGGTGCGTGGACCTGCACAGGGCTTTGCAATGCTTTGCAGCGGGTGCAACTGCTGCACGCACGCTGCTGGCAGGAGTACGAGTCCGGCAAGACCGTATCGAGCAAAGATGCGCGCTGCTGGCAGGAGTACGAGATAATGAGCAAACGCACAGGCACACCTGCCCGGTAGCAACGCCACGATTCAGCACGCTCCATTGTTGTTTTTGTCGCCCTTGGTCTGCAACGGCACCGTTTTCTCGCTCTCCCTTCACCCCAGGGCAGAGGGGTGCTGCGCTGTGTCATGTGTGTGTGCCGAACTTTACGTCTTGGTGCGGGTTTGCGCCCGTAGGTACTGTAAGATACCCCACAACCGTCTGTCACACGCCCTGTGCAGATCCCCACGTTCCACTCCTTCCCCCACAAGCCGCAGTGCGACGGCTGGTGCGACTACCCAGTGGCCAACCGTGCGTGTTAAGGCTATTGGATGGGCAGCCGTGACCTCAACAAGTGCTTGGCATATGGAAGGAGAAGGCAGTCGTTGCTGCCAAACAAAGCGGAGACGTGGTGTGGGGGACAATGCTAGGAGCGTAGGGGACAGTGTGCAACTGCTGCAACATCAATGACTCAGTGCTGCTAACCCGCAACATGACCTCCCTGCCCGTACCTCGCAGGGCCGTATGCCATCAAGGATTACTTTGACGCGGTGGCCAAGAACGAGAGCATGATCCAGGGCGCTTGGGTCTTCATGCTCGAGTGCGACTGTGAGTGCTGTCCTTGCGCGCTGCTCACATTTTGCAGAATGTGGCAAAGGCACGGTCAGCAGTGTGCGCTGCTCACATTTTGCAGAATGTGGCAAAGGCACGGTCAGCAGTGTGGAGTGAGCGAGAGGTGTGAGGCCATTGGGAGCTGCAGGCGTCACAAAGACCGCCAGGCAGGCTCACCGAGCAGATATCTGGGTGGCCTGGGTGCCGGAGCGCTGCCAAGCCTTAGTCAGCAATGTGTGGAGTGAGCAAGAGTTATGTTATTGGAGCTGACAGCTGCGTTCGTCGCTGCTCGTGCTGTGTGCTGCCCTCGCGCAGACGTCTGGATGCAGCCGACCAAGGTGCGCGGGGGCGTCGAGTGCTCTGGAGGGTGCAGCGTCAGGAGCAGGAGCAGGGCAGGCACGGAGCAGCACCAGCAGCACCAGCAGGAGCAGCAAGAGGAGGAGCAGCACCAGCAGCACCAACAGCACCAGCAGGAAGAGGAGGAGGAGCAGCAGCAAGAGCAGCAGCAACAGCAGCAAGAGGAGGAGGAGCAGCAGCAACAGCAGCATCAACGCATTTGGGGGCACAGCGGCCGAGGACCTGGGTGCTCACAGTGCAATCTTTCAGCATGCCAGGCAGGAGTGCCAGCGCATGGGCCCAACCCGAGCCCTAAGCCCTAGCCCTCAACCCT
>QAXK01006036.1:0-13761 GCA_004335735.1 Chlorella sp. KRBP
TTCGGCCATGCGCGCGCAGCCTCAGACAAGCAGCATGCACTGGCGTGAACTCTGCTTGACGAGGCCTGCCTGGCGAGCTGCTGCTGTGACGGCTGCAGCATCATGACACCTGTCGTGAACGCCACTACAATGATGATGATGATGATGATGATGATGATGATGATGGTGATTTGCAGATGCACACAGCTGTTGTGCGCTTACCGTGTGGATGGCGGTGCCCAGCATGATGCCCCACGCAAGCTTGGGATCACCGAACGAACGCCTGCACAGCGGTTCACAGCGTGACGTGCGGCTTGCACGCCACCTCTTGCGATGTGCGCCACTTGGCGTAGCGGCCACCAGACGGCGCTTAGGCCCACGCCCACATCCGTTGAGATTGTAGCTACGCCCGCAGTTGTGTGTGACATGGTTGTACGAATGACGATGGGCGTGGGAGCAGTCATGAGCCCAGGTGAGCTCATGCACGCTGAGGTCTTTTGGGTGGCGGGTGGGCGTGCCACACCAGGCGGGCCGTGCTGCAGGCGCTAACTCCTCATGAGGGCTTTCTTGCTGCTACTGCCTGCTGAACGGCCAGCCACCACGGCTTGTGGCCATCTGCAGCGCGAGCCTACAAGGGTGCAAGGTTGGTGAGCAAGCCAGGGTGTGGACAACAGGGCACGGACCAGCTGCCGCTGCTGAGGGTCGGTACTGACACGCGGCAGCTGCTCCGTGCCTTGTTGTCCACGCCCCACCTTGCTCACCAACCTTGCACCCTTGTAGGCTCGCGCCGCAGACCGCAAGCCGTCCACCAGCCGTTCAGCAGGCAGTAGCAGCAAAAAAGCCTCAATGACGTGCCGCCTGCAGCACGGCCCATCTGGTGGAGCCCGCCCACCCGCCACCCAACGGACCTCAGCGCGCAACTCACCTGAGCTCACGGCGACGCCCACGCCCATCGATTTGAGTACTACCATGTCACACACAACTGCGAGGGCATCCCCAACCTCGACGGGTGTGGGCGTGGGCCTCTGCATCCTCTGGTGGGCACTACGCCAATCCTGTGAGACAAACACGACTGGCTGCCAGGCAGGAGCGGCTGCCCAGATGTGGCCCTATACACCTCCAAACAGTTTCGCGCTGTGGTGGCGCTGTGGGGGGCCCCCAGTTTCCTCACCAGATGAGCACCAGGAACGAGTAGATCATCCAGAAGAGCACGATGAGGAAGCCCAGCATGCAGCTGGCCAGCAGAGAGTTCTTGTACGTGCTGGCCTGCGCCGAGTCCAGGGTCAGGTGGTCGGTGCCCTGCACACAGCTCACCGTCGCACGCGCACGTCGTGAGGCACCTATCTAGTGATGTAGAGGCACCCACAGCAGCCAGCTGCACCTCCCTCTCTCTTGCTGCAGCAGGCCTATGAGGCCGCATGCGACGCCACCTTGGCGCTCGTACCTCGGAAACCGCGTTGAAAGTTGCCAGGGCAAGCCCGCTGTACACGCAGCCGAAGAAGGTGTTGAAGCACCAGAACACCTACGCGTAGAAGGAAGGGGGCGTGCACCTGGCACCTCGTCGCGCGCGCATCCCCAAGTGATGCGGTCCCCTGCAGGCCTCTCTCCCTGCTCACAGCCGCTCGCGCTCACCCATACGGTTGCCTGCAACGCAGAAACGCAACGCACAGGTGCACGCTGTGAGGAGCGAAGCACGAGGTGGCGGGGAAGCTAAAGCTTCAGCGACATCCCGTGCATGGACTCGCCTTCATCTTGCCGCAGTGGCAGCACTCTGGACAGCACCCCATTTGGCTGCTGCTGCTGCTCTCTGCTGCTCTCTGTGGCGCTGGTGTCGATGTCGGGGCGAGTCGAGTCGGTTCTCTCTCTCGCTGAAGCTTCGCGGGCCGAGTCCTGTGTGCTGGGGCTCTTCTCGCTGAGTGCCTTCTCGCTGTTTGCCGAATCGCTCGTGGTGTGTTCCGGGGGCGCGCATGGCGTGCGGCCAAATCGCCACACACGCCACAAGTCCCTCAGAGTGCACACATGCACGCATTCCCATGTCCTCTTATGACGTTCTGCGCACCTCTCCCACCGGGGCAGGTCAACAACGTCCCAGCAACGACGCGCTCCCCGCGACGTTCCTGCAGCGCCTCACACCTCTGGAGCGGGAGCAGCTCCTCCATGGCAGCGCCCTGCCCCGCAGCCCTGCCAGGACTTCTCCACAGCCCGCCGGCGCCGCACATGCTGAGGAGCCGCTCGAGGCCGCGCGCCTGCGGCTGGAGCTGGCTGACGCAGCCAAGCGCGAGCACTCGCTCAGACTGCAGGTGATTCTTAGCTGCAGCACCCAATGCACTTGACGAGCTCCTGTGCGGCATGCTCCCACACGACCCGCTCGCGCGCTGCCCGTCGCGTGCTCCACGCAGCTGGAAGCAGCCCAGGGACTGCTGGGCCAGCAGCTGCAGGCGGCCCGTGAGGCAGCAGGGTCGCAGCGCACCTTGGAGCACGCTGTGGGCTCACAGGAGGCGCGTTCCCGGTCACTCGGGCAGGCTTTGGCGGCGTGCAAGGCTGAGCTGGACACGTTGAGGCCAGCTCTGCGGGCCACGCAGGGGGAACGGGACGCCATGGAGGACCAGCTCATGGCGGAAAAGGTGAGGGAGAAAAAGGTGGTGCAGGCGATGGAGCGGGACGTGGGGATGCTGCTTCCATCGCATGCGTCCTCTTGGAGAAATGGACACCGACGAAGCATTTTCTGCTCCACCGCATCATGTTCCTGCATGTTGCTCGTCTGATGCTGCTCTTGATGCCACTCGTGTGGTGCTAGGTTAGGTGCTCTCTTGCCTGCCTGTGCCCGCTCTCAGGAGCGCTTCGCTGCACTCCAGGAGCGCTACCTCCACGCAGTCCAAGGCGTCCCCGGAGCCCTAGACCCCTCCATGGCGGCCCTGCATGCCCTAGGGTCTGCGCATGGGCAGGGCGGCGGCGGGGAGGCGGAGGAGCTGGAGCGGGAGCTCCTGACGGGGGCGGCAGGGCGGGGCGGGGATGGCATGGGCAACGGCAACAACAACGTGAGAGCCTTGTGGGATGTAGGATGCTTGCTGCTGAGCCTGGCAGCTCACCGACACGCTCTGCAGGCTTTGTGTGAGCCTACGTAGAGTGCTTATTACTAGCAGCCTCACAATGGCGCCTGCTCCTGAAGCAGGTGCCTGTTGGCTCAGGCCTGGGTTGCAGCTGTAGCCCTGTCGCTGTTGCCGCTGGCCCCATGTGCAGCTGTCGACGGTTCTGTCCAGCCTCGCTTCCGTTCGGCTTGCCGCCAGTGCTTGTGCAGCTGTTGGCCGTCTGTGCTGACAATGTGCAACTGTCGTCCGCCCACCCACCCACGTGCAGCTGACGATGTTTCTGTGCAACCTCGCTTCCGTTCGGCTTGCCGCCAGTGCTTGTGCAGCTGTCACCCGTCCATGTTGACAATGTGCAGCTGTTTCCCGCCCACCCACCCAGGTGCTGCTGTCGGCGGTTCTGTCCAAGCTGATGTCCTGGACCCCAGTGCTTGTGCAGCTGTCGGCTTTCCGTGTTGAAAATGTGCAGCTGTCGACGGTTCTGTCCAAGCTGGCCCTGGCCGCCAAGCAGCGCGACGCCCTCACCGCACGCGTCAAGCAGCTGACCAACCGCCTGGCGCAGGCGCAGCAGGAGGGGGTGGCGCTGCGCGTGCGGAGGGGCGCGCAGCAGGTGGCGGCGCAGCGGACGGCCACGTCGGCGTGTGGCAGGCTGCAGGCGGCGCAGCGGAGGTTGGCGGCGCTGGTGCAGGAGGTGCAGGGGAAGGATGAGGAGCTGCAGCAGGTGCGTGGGTTTGGGGAGGGGAGGGAGTGAAGGAGGGCAGGGGAAGCGCAGCGTCCGGTGCTGGTGCTGGTGCAGCAGGTGTGTGGATGTGCGCCTGCCTCAGCCTCAGCCTCTGATTTGACTGCTTGCTCACTTGGAAGGCAAGTGTAAGGACCACCACAAAGCGCAGTAACTACAGCGCCACGTACAGGATGGAGGACTGCCAACAACACAAGTCGTGCTGCCTTGGTTGCTGCGTCCTGAAGCCCCGTTTGCAAGCTACACACACTAATCTCCCCTGCCCACCTCGTGCGCAGAAATCCAGCTACATCACGCGGCTGGAGAAGGCCCTCGTGGCTCAGCACACCACCATCAAGCAACTCACCGTACAACAACAGCAACAACAGCGCCACGTCAGCAGCAACCGACCCCCAACCACCGCCGACGTCAGCCCAGACACCCAGCAGCAGTGCCCCACCCAGCACCAGCCTAGCAAGCCAGCGCAGTCGGTTCCCAGTCCGAGTGACCTTGACGGCGCTGCGTGGGCGGACGTCGCGCCGTTGGGTGAGGGGCTGCAGCGGGACCAGCGGCCTAGGGCGCAGGGCGCGTTAGGGTTTGTAGGGGTGGTGCATGGGGCGGCGAGGGGAGTTCGCGGAGGAGGAGGAGGAGGAGGAGCGGGAGGCAGGGCGGTGGTGGTGCAGCAGGTGCTTGATGGAGTGCCGCGGGAGGGAGAAGGAAGAAGCGGAGCTAACCCTAACGCTAACCCTAACCCTGGAGGCGAAGAAGGTGGAGGACCAGGAGGGCGTAGCAGCAGCCAGTATGGCCTGGCAGGGCGTGGCGGCACTGCGGTCGATGGAGTGGCGCTGGGGCGAGGTGGGGCGCAGGCGAGGGCCAGCAGCAGGCACCTGCAGGAGGAGCTGCACAGCATCAGGTGAGCGAGCGCATGTGCCCTGTAGTGAGGGTAGAGCCCATGTGCCTTTAGGGCTGCTGGAGGAGGCAGAGATGTACCCACATGGAACGACCTCTCCTGGCCATCTGTCTTGCAGCGCATCATGCATGCTGGCGCGCTGTGGACTTTGAGCTGCGGGCCACCTGCTGTGCCGTGAGGCGCGTCCTGACACTTTGCCACCTGATACTCTGTGCGTCCTATCAACGAGAGGATCTCGGGGCTTGCATGGGCGGCGCGAGACACAGGCACCGCCTCATAACAGCCCTGCCCTTTGCCTGCAGGGAGGTTGAACACGAGCTTGCTGCGCTCCAACAAGAGCTGGCTCAGCTCACCGCACCCCTGCCGCCGCCCTCTACCTCCTCCCCACCACCCCACTCCGCCCTAACCCGCCTTGCCCGCCACCTCCCCACACCACCACACCACGCCCACTCTGGTGCAGCCACAGCGGCCTGGCCCTCCCCATCCGCCTCCCCATACACCCCGCACCTTCACCCAGAGCCTTTCCTCTCGCACCCCGCCCACCAACCACCCGCCGCCATCCCCACCGCACCAGCACCGCACCCCACAGCATCCGCAGCAGCAGCGGCAGCACGGCACCAGCACAGCGCCTCGGCGCCCACCCCGCCAAGCGACTCCCGCACCACCCGCCCTGCATTCAACACCAGCAGCAAAGCCACGCCCGGCGCAGCAGCGGCGGCACATGGTCGCAGCGCATCGGCACGCTCCCCCGCAAGAGAAGTCGCAACACCCAGGGCAGCAGCAGCAACAGGCGGTGGAGCAGCAGCAGCAATCAGCGCAGCAGCAGCAGCAGGCAGCGCAGCAGCAGCAGCAGCAGCAGCAGCGTCGCCTGCGTCCACTGCTGATGAGAGGCCCGCTGGAAGATCTATCGGAACCACTGCAGCAGCAGCGAGGCTACGTGCTCTTGCGGCAAGGCGCCGCGCTGCGCAGGCCGTGGGCGCACTCACCACCACCACCACCACCGCCACCACCACCGCATCGCCCCCTCAACCGCAGCCGCAGCCGGAGCCACAGCAGCCAGCAGCAACCACGGCGGCCGTGGCCACGTCCCAGCCAGCGCTGCGCTTGCCACCCGCCACCCGTGGTGATGATGCACGGAGCGTGCTTCCAGACTGTCCCCACCACCACCACCACCACCACCACCACCACCACACTAGTCCCCTGGTGATGCCCTGGGGGGGCACCGACACCGGCGCCGGGGCACCCACGCCGCCGGCCACCACACCAGCACCCCTGCCGCTCCCAGCAGGCCTGCCCCAGCCCCACCCGCCTCACCCAGCAGGCCGGCTCCTCACCCACCCTCCCCCACCCTCCCACCACCACGCGCCTCCCACGGCAGACCCACACGCACCTCCAGGTGGCTATCCACACTCGCCTCCCAGTGGATACCCACCCGCGCCTCCCATGGACGATGCGCAGAACCCTCCCGGTGGCTTGCCACGCGCACCTCCAGGCGGCGGCTATCCTTGCCCACCTCTCACAGCAGACCCACACGCGCCGCTCGCCACACCGCAGCCCAACCCGCTCCCCGCCAGCATCGTGCTGCAGCAGCCCGCGCCGCACCTCCAGCAGCGTTTCTACGCCCCGCCCACGTCATCGCCGCCGCCGAACCCTAAAGGGCCTGCGGCGCAGCTGCTGTTTGACGCCGCGGCGTCGCCCAGCCCACCGCGGCTATCCTACGGCCACCATAACGATCACGATCACGACCCACGACAGCCTCACCAGCACCACTACCAAGAGCAGTGGGGAGGGCAAACTGGGCAGCAGCTATCGCAGCGTCACGTCGTCACCTCTGCACCCGCCACGGCACCTGGTGCCTGGGCCAGCGTCCCACCCACCCAACCGCTCCAACCGCCACCCGGCTCCTCGTGGGCTGATGAAGGTGTTTGCAGCCATGGCGGCACCTCCACTTCCCTGGCTGCCACCGCCCGCACTCACACCACCAGCACATGGCCACCCTCACAGGCGGGTGGCCTGCATGCTCCTTCGGCGCAACCGCACGCCCACATGCGTCAACAAAGCCAGCAGCAGCAGCAGCAGCAGCTGGGTGGACCCTCTGGCTACTGCGAGCTGCAACAGCCACAGCACCAGTACCAGTTCCAACAGCACCCGTCCCACCAGCAGCAGCTGCACCAGCCACAGCACCCGTCCCACCAGCACCAGCTGCACCAGCACTACCAATCCCACCAGCAGCAGCACCAACAGGACCAGCAGCAGCACCACCACCAGCCTCGTCAGCCCGGCTCTCCCGCCTCTTCGTCAGGCGAGGCCGAGCTCCAGGCGCTGTCGCACCTGCTGGGCGTGGAGCGCGCCTGGCTGTCTCCGCGCTCGGGCGCAGACGGCGGCAGCGGGGAACACAACGGCAGCGGCGAGGGTGGGGGTGGCGGGTTCGCAGGAGAAGGCGACGCACGTGGAAGCAGCACCCACAGTGGCGGCGATTGGAGGGGTGGGGATGGGGCGGGAGTGTATGGTGCCAGTGGTAGGTACCCGCCAGTGTCCCCAGAGCCGCAGCCAGCGGCGTTGCCGTCCGCCATCGCCGCCTTTGCCGCCGGCGTCTCAGGAGAGGGGGCATTAGCACACAGCAGCCAGGCGGTGGAGCTTGTGGGGGCGCGGGCTGGCGGGCAGGACGCAGTGGGGTGGGAGGAGGGCAGGGTGTCGATGGACGCACAGCTCTTTGATGAGACGGTTCGGGCGCTCAGTCACCTGACCTCCCGCCTGCAGCCGGTGGCCGAGTGGCTGGGATCGCCTGCGCGTGGCGCTGCGCCGCCCTAACGTTTACCCTGGATCGTCACGCCGTCCTCGTCATACAGGTCATACACACGCAGTGCGCTTGTGTAGACATTGCCACAGCTGCAAAGTCCCGCGTGCAAGACGTCTTCTAGCGTGCCCCTGCTCCGGCGCCTCGCCTTGATGCTCGTCAAGCGTTCGTCTGGGCGCGCTGCAGCACAGGCCAGCAAGCAGGTCCCGTCGCGTGCCTCCTTCTTCGCCGTTCAGCGCTTCGCCTCGCCCAGCGCTGCTGCGTTCGCGGCTCCCTCCTCCTCTCCCTTTGCGCGCTTCCTCACCACCCCGACCAGGATGGCTCCAGCCGAGGCGGCAGTGGCCACCGCTCCAGTCACTGCCGACGCGCCAGAGCTGCAGGACAACCCGCTGCTCTCGGTAAGCGCGCAGGGGGGTGGATTTGCTTCTTGAGCGTGTGTGGCCCCAGGCACCAGTCGCAGCAACTGCTCGCACCACGCAACAGCTCCTGCGGCAGCGCCTCGCCAATGAGCCAGGCGCAAGGGATCATCGTGCCTCACAAACTGATCCAGCCACCTTCCGCACCAAACGCACGCACGCACGCGCCCAACAAGAAGATCAAGCCACCTCCTCGCACGCAGGACGGGTCGCTGCCTGCCTATGACAAGGTGTCTGCTGAGCACATTGTGCCCGGCATCACTGCGGTGCTCAAGTGGGCGCACGCCGAGATCGACAAGCTGGAGGCCAACGTCGTGCCCACGGTGCGTCCAGTCGCCGTGCTACAGCCTTCAGGCTGCTGTCAGTGGTGTGTTCAGGCTTGGACTGAGCTGCAACTGCAGCACACGGATTGCAGCTCAGTCCAAGCGGCGCAGCGGCGACGCGCCAGCCACGTATGGACAGAGGAGCTCCGTGCTCCGGGAGGGAGAGGGCGTGCAGCGCCCAACGTGCAGCTGCCGCGAGTGGCTGCTGTGCTACTGTGCCGTTGACAACGTGTGCAGTGGGAGGGCCTGGTGGAGCCGCTCGAGGTCATCACCGACCGCCACCAGCGCGCCTGGGGCATCGTGTCGCACCTCAAGGTGTGAATCAGCATCTGCTTCCTGCAGTAGGCATCACAGGACCATGCCAGGCGTTCCGCAGCGCAAGACCGCATGCAGCTGCGCTTGAATCTCGTCGTGGTAATGACTGGTGGCGTTGCGCTGCCTGACTGATGATGTGGCAAAGGGCGTTTAGGACAGCGAGGCGCTCTGCCAGGGGCTCACATGTGTGTCGCCTTTCCTAACGTGGCCTTAACTGATG
This sequence comes from Chlorella sp. KRBP, assembly GCA_004335735.1. Lineage (NCBI taxonomy): Eukaryota > Viridiplantae > Chlorophyta > Trebouxiophyceae > Chlorellales > Chlorellaceae > Chlorella > Chlorella sp. KRBP. The sequence continues at coordinate 8,765 of QAXK01006036.1, forward strand.
TGGCCTTGCCTGATGTGGCGCAGGGCGTCAAGGACAGCGAGGCGCTCCGCAAGGCGTACGAGACGGTGCAACCAGAGAACGTCAAGCTGGGCCTGAGGCTGTCTCAGAGCAGGTGCGCACACTGGGACCACAGAGTGAGGAAACCGGGACAGGGCCGCCTGAGAATGTCAAGCTGGGCCTGAGGCTGTCCCAGAGCAGGTGCGCACACTGGGACCACAGAGTGAGGAAGGCGGGACAGGGCCGCCTGAGAATGTCAAGCTGGGCCTGAGGCTGTCCCAGAGCAGGTGCGCTCTGCCTCCCATCAGGTCCCTCAGCACTAATAGGACCACTGGAGTGAGGAAGGAGGAACAGGCAGGGGGCCGCGAATAGCGAGAGGGAGACAGTGCCGGGGCTGGCATTGGTGCCGCGGAGACCAGAGTGAGGAAGGAGCGACAGGGAGGGGTCCCCAAATCTGGCACCACAAACAGCAAGAGGGAGGCGTGACGGGGCCTGGGGCTATTAGTGCCCAAGAGGGAGACGGTGTGAGGGGTGGCTGGGGCAGAGCGGGACAGTTGCTAGGCCTCTGTTGACAGTTGCTGGGCCTCTTTGGGGCCCCTCCGCGAGCACCCCTAGCAAGTTGATGCACACGAGCATGTCATCATCGTCGCCATTGCATGGCGTTCACGACAGGTGTCATGATGCTGCAGCCGTCACAAAAGATCGCCAGGCAAGCCTCGTCAGGCAGAGTTCACGCCAATGCACGTTGCTTGTCAGACGAGCGTGTGTGCGTGTGTGTGTGTCGAGCTTTACATCCGGCGCGACGATCTCTCGCAAGCAGATGAGCACAAGTGTGCATGCGCCCGTGCAGGCCGCTGTGCACATGAGCAAGTGCGTGCATGCAGGCCACTGTGCACATGAGCGTGTACGCCCGTGCGTACATGCAGGCCGCTGTATGAGGGCCAAGTAATCTAATTCACATGAGCATGAGCGTGCGTACGTGCGTGCAGGCCGCTGTATGAGGGCTTCAAGGCCCTTCGCGACGGGCCCACCTGGTCGTCCCTCACGCCCGGCCAGCAGCGCACCGTGACCAACGAGCTGCGCGACTTTGTGCTCGGGGGCGTGGCGCTGGAGGGCGAGGCCAAGGCGCGGTACAATGAGATTCAGCAGCAGCTGGCCAAGCTGTCGACCAAGTTCAGCAACAATGTGAGTGCGTGTGGGTGGGTGGTGTGGTGTGGTGTGGTGTGGTGTGGTGTGGTGTGGTGTGGTGGCAAGGGTCGTTACAATCAGATCGAGCAGCCGCTGCCCAAGCTGTCCACAAGATTAAGCAATAACGTGCGCACGTGCTGAGAGCTAAAACAGATGTGAAGCGCTCACTCATTCGCCGTCCTTCAGCCGCCATGACAGGCATGAACCGATGACCCACCCCACTCACTCACCCACCCGTTCACCTGCACCTCGTGCGTGCACAACAGGTGCTTGACGCGACCAGGGATGATGACCCACTCCACTCACTCACCCACCCGTTCACCTGCATCTCGTGCGTGCGCAACAGGTGCTTGACGCCACCAAGGTGTACAAGAAGCTAGTGACCGACAAGGCGGACGTGGACGGCCTCCCCGGCACCGCGCTGGGCCTGGCCGCGCAGCAGGCGCAGAAGGAGGGACACGAGGCGGCCACAGCGGAGGCGGGACCTTGGCTGTTCACGCTCGACTTCCCCAGCTTCTACCCGGTGAGACCTAGGGCTTTGCATGGGCGGTTTAGGGTGCTGGCGAGGCGCTCGTTCTGCACTGAGGGGCGCAGCAAGGCCCCTCGCTTCTCTCAGTAGAAGTTGTTGACGTTGGCTCGTGTTTGCGTGCGCATGCGTGTGTGTTGGGGAGCGCAGGTGCTGACGCACGCCAAGAACCGTGCGCTGAGGGAGGAGATGTACAAGGCCAACATCACAAAGGTGCGTTGCGGGTGTGTGCTTGCACGCGGGGCGGCCCAGCCGTGGCAACCAAGGCAGCACAGATCAGCAGCGAGGGAAGTTAGGCACCAGCCCAGCTGTGTGTTTGTGTGGTTCAGGCGAGTTCTGGCGACCTGGACAACTCCCCAATCATCGATGACATCCTCAAGCTGCGCAAGGAGAAGGCCCAGCTCCTGGGCTTTGAGACGTACGCCGACCTGTCCATGGCGTCCAAGGTGCGTGCGGCTGATCATCATCACCATCATGACCATCATCATCGTTGCATGGCTTTCACGACATGATGCTGCAGCCGTCACACAAGATCGCCAGGCAGGCCTTGTCAAGCAGAGTCCACGCCAGTGGTCGTTGCTTGTCTGAGGCTGCGCTCGCATGGCCGAAGTCAGGTCCGCTTGTGCTGCTCGGTTCCACGGCTAATTCTGATAATTATGATGTTTGTGATGTCGCTGATGGCACGGCTGCGTGACGCGTTGTGCTCGGGGAGGGACGCCAACTCGCTGGAACATGCGGTTTCGCATGCACGCACTTCACCGTGTGCACCATGTCTGGCAATTATGTTTCATGCACGCACGCGCGCGCGCGTGTGTAGCTGTAGCTTTGCAAACAGGGCTTCAGGCCGCATTGAACAAGGCACCCGTGTGTGTGTGTCGAGCTTTACATCTGATACAGCCACGTCTGGCAAGCAGATTCCAGTATCAAATACCACGATTCGCATGCGGCATGGGCAGGCGCCTCATTTAGTACGCCCTTCCCACGTGTGCGCAGATGGCAACGCTCAAGTCGGCCAACGCCCTCCTGGAGGAGCTGCGCGTCGCCTCGCGCACTTCGGCAGAGAAGGACCTGGCCGAGGTGCAGGCTTTCGCCAGCGAGCAGGGCTTTACAGAGGAGCTCAAGTGGTGGGTGCTGGGGGTGCAGGGTTGGGGCTGCAGTGTTTGGGTTGCTGTGGAGAGGGACGAGCACAGAAGGCTGGCTTGAGGATCGCTTGCGGAGAGCAGTCTCGTGCGCTGGCGCCGTGGAGCAGGTGGTGGCTCTGTTTGTTGGTGGCGTCCCTGCGTGAGTGAGTTGGTGTTGCAATCGTCGTCTCTACGCGTGTTGCGCCGGCTGTGCAGGTGGGACATGAGCTTTTGGGCCGAGCGCCTGCGGGAGGCACGCTACTCTCTCAACGAGGAGGAGCTCAGGCCTTACTTCGCCCTGCCAAACGTGAGACGGAGCGGCCACTGCGATGTTTGGCCACTCACATCTGCGCCCCTAGACGCTCTGCATAGCTCGTGCTGGAGACACCAAAGGGACGGCACTGTTCTGCTGAGGCGATGAACGTGTCGCTGTACATGCGTGTGCGCCGCTGCTTCCGCTGTGCAGGTGCTGGATGGCATGTTTGGGCTGGCCAAGCGTCTCTTTGACGTCGAGATTGTGCCGGTGGACGGCTCAGCGGCCATCTGGCACTCGGACGTGCGCTTCTTCAAGGTCGTCAAGGTGAGCCTTGTATTGTTGTTGCTATTGTTTCGTTGAGCGCGCGCACTGCTGGGTAGGTGACGCTGTCGGTGGGCCTCAGACTGAGTGCAAAGCGAGGCCTGCCTGCCTTCTATTGCTGACGGCTGCAGCATCACGACACCTGTCGCGAACGCCATACACATAGTTGATGATGGTGATTACGTGTGTGTGTATGCAGGAGGGCAAGCCCAAGGCCTACTTCTACTTGGACCCGTACTCACGCCCGGCGGAGAAGCGGGGCGGCGCCTGGATGGCAGAGGTGGTGGGCCAGGTGCGTGACGACGTGCGATGCAGCGGGTTTTGCATGCACTCCGCTGCAAGCCTGTGGACACTGCACTTGATGTTGGTAGCCACAACGACACTGCGCTGTGCACAGGCTTGGCTCTTTGCACACTCACTCTCTCACACTCGCTCGCACGTTGCTGCATGCAGAGCCGTCTGTTTGCGCCCCCCGGCACACTCACACTCTCACGCTCGCTCGCTCGCTCGTTGCTGCATGCAGAGCCGTCTGTTTGCCCCCCCCGGCGAGCGCGTGCGGCTGCCCGTGGCGCACATGGTGTGCAACCAGATGCCGCCCGTGGGCGCCAAGCCCTCCCTCATGACCTTCCGCGAGGTGGAGACGCTCTTCCACGAGTGAGTGCGTCGTGTGGTGCTTATACCGACAGCGGCACTGGTGGCAGTGGTGGGTGGTAGTGGCACTCAGGTCATGTGGAACTCAAGACTTCCTACAACTCCAGGAGAGAGCGCCGAAGCCTGGGGGCAGCGGCGCAGGTGTGGCATCATCTTCATCATTGCATGGCATTCACAACAGGCGTCATGATGCTGCAGCCACCACAAAAGCTCGCCAGGCAGGCCTTGCCAAGCAAAGTTCATGCCAGTGCACGCCCTGTGCTCCACTCACTGGCCCATGGGCCACGGCGCACGGCGCCTTGACCCATGCGCCGCAGGTTTGGCCACGCTCTGCAGCGCATGAACCTGCGTGCTGCAAACTTGGCCACGAGCTCCGCCACACGCACCTGCGCGCTGCAGGTTTGGCCACGCGCTGCAGCACATGCTGACCGAGGTGGAGGAGGGCATGGTGTCGGGCATCCGCGGCCAGGAGTGGGACAACGTTGAGCTGGCCTCGCAGTTCATGGAGAACTTTTGCTACGAGCGCCAGTGCCTCTACTCGTTCGCCAAGCACTACGAGACGGGCGAGCCGCTGCCAGAGGTGGTGTTTGAGCGGCTCAAGGCGGCTAAGACCTTCCGGGCGGCGTCCATGATGATGCGTCAGGTGCGGTTGGGGGTGCTTTGGCCTCGTTTGGCCGGAGCGTTAGGAGGTAGGGGCCAGGTGAGTGAGTTGTGGCCAGAGGTGGTGTTTGAGCGGCTCAAGGCGGCAAAGACCTTCCGGGCGGCGTCCATGGTGATGCGTCAGGTGCGGTTGGGGCTGCTTTGGCCTCGTTTGGTCGGAGCTTTAGGAGGTGGGGGCCAGGTGAGTGAGTTGTGGCCAGAGGTGGTGTTTGAGCGGCGAAAGGCGGCAAGGACCTTGCGAGCGGCGTCCATGATGATGCGTCAGGTGCGAAGGGGG
>QAXK01006037.1:0-49899 GCA_004335735.1 Chlorella sp. KRBP
CGGCTGCTGCTGCTGCGTGTGGGGGCTGCTGTGCTGTGCTGCAGCCGAAGGGGGGGCGGACTGGGGCCTTGCGTGCCAGCAGTGCCAGCCCGATAGCACGTGGCAGCTGTGGCTGCTGCCGGCCTGTGTGCTTCTGGACACGACCCAGCTGCAGCCGTGCAGCAGCTGTGTTGCTGAGCACCTTGCGCTGGCTGGGAGGGGCCATGGGCTTGTTGGATGGTGCAGCTGCGGCAGCTGGTGCAGCAACAGCAGCAGGGGAGCTGTTGCCAGCTGTGCCGCGTGCCCGCTGCTGGGCTGTGCCAGTACTAGTGCTGCCACTGCGGTGGCTGGGGGCTGGTCCCTCGCCCTCTGATGCTGCTGCCCCCTCCTGCTGCTCCTCCAGCCGGCCTGAGTCCTGCTGTAGCTGCTGCAGTAGCTGTGTGTCCAGCTGCTGCTGCAGCTCATCATCTGACAGCTCATCAAGGATCTCAGTGGCCACCTTGGGCTTTTTCTTCTTGGCTGTCTTCTGCTTCTTCTTGCTGGAGAGGCTGTGCATTGCTGCTGCCAGTGCTGCTGCTGCCGCTGGGGTGACGCCTGCTGCCAGCTGGCCGCCTGCCTGGCTGCCACTGGCAGCGGCACCTGCAGCAGCGGCGCTGCTGAGCTGGGAGAACTGGCGCTTGCTGCCTGCTAGGGAACCTTGGACTGGCTTGTGACCTTGGAGAGGGACAGAATCGGGGCTTGGCGTGCTTGTGGTGAGTGTTGCACTGCAGCTGGCAGCTACTGCTGCTGCTGTACCTGCAGCTGGGCTGGCTGGTGCAGCAACTGTGGAGGTTGGGGCTACAGCTGCATCTGGGTGCTGTTCTTGGTCTTGCTGTGCTGTGGTGTCTGGGATGTATGCTGCCAGGTGGACCGTCTCCTCCAGTACTGCCCTGAGCTTATTTTTCTTTGGCTTCTTGGCTGCAGGGGGGTGCATGACAGCGGTTGTGCTGAAGCTGCTGACAAAGCCTGCTGCCGTGGCTTCGGCTGGCCGCATGAGGGAAGATAGGTTGAGGGTGCTGCCAAAGCCTGCACTGACGCTAGCAGCATTGCCAGTGGCACTGTCAGGGGGGGGCCCCTGTGGGGCTGCTGTGGCTGGTCTGTTGCTGCTGCCAGCAGCAGGGAGCTTTGCAGCCAGCAGGCGCATTGTGCTGCTGCTGGATGGTGCACAGTGTGGCTGTAGGGGACCTTCACGGCATGAACAATGCAGTCGGTAAACACAGCAGGCAGAGCAGCAAGCAGTCAGTCCAAGGCAAGGAAGGTGCACTGCAGGGCCTTCTGACATTGCTGGCACATAATCAAGGTGGCATGGCACTGAGTACACTGAGCTGTGCTGCAGTGCTGTGCCGTTGCCTTGGATTGCACCCAACGTCAAGGTGGGCATCACACTGTGTTCTTGTGTCCCTTGCTTCGGACAGCTGTATACCTGCAGCCATGCAACATATGCAAACACCTAGTCCGACAGTTGCTTGTGACTCATGGCTCCCTGTGTACAGTTGGACCGCACCTGGAACAAGGGCCATGGACGGGCCCTCAAGGTCGATCTCCTCAGCGAGACCCCGAAGCAACTGCAGTTCCTGGGTGCTCATGGCCGGAAGCTGTCTTCAGGACGGCTCCCACTGGTTGGCCAAGGCTGGGATGGGCTACTGCTGCTGTTGAACAAGTTTTGCAAACACTGCAAACGCTGCTTCAGGAAATCTTGGAACCTTTAAAAATGTAAATTGTCTTGGGTTCGGCTGTCGAGAAACTGAACAGCCAGAGCGTAGCCCTGCTGTGCGACTGATGTAGAGCGTCCTTTGAGCGCTGTGATCTGCTGCACCTCGCGTACGTGAACTACTTCGTTACTTGATACTAATATGGATGGTGTAGCTCGATATCTTCCAGCACACATCGCCGATGGCAGGTCTTCAGACGTTGTAACGGTGATCTGTGCTGAGTGAACGCCGGGACCGCATACAAGCAGTGCATACCACCCTGCATGAGAATAACTTATGTATCGGTTTTTTGAAAGCATGTATAACGTACATGTAGGCACCTCGGCATGCGTGACGACATTGGCGTCGTCAGCATGACGCAACCATGCTCGACCTTTGCCGTGCACGCGGACAATGCTCGAGACCTTTGAACCAGAGGGATTGAGTCCAGTTTATATTCAACAAAGGTTTGATCGACATCTTTGCTGGTGAATCCTGTCACCGAGTCAGCTACACGGTCCCCTGTGTCGTACCTGCGCATCACAGCCAAGAGCAAGAGCACCGCTCAGCACAGTGACACAGTAAACAGACCATTCAAATGGATGCCTGGCAGTCGTTCAAGCGCAAGAGAGAGATGCGGAAGGTGTGCATGGGCATATCTGCCAAGAGGAATCCCCATGCCCTGGTCCACAAAAATCACTGTCGCCTCACAGTCTTGGTGGTGCATGGGGCTGCCTGCACCGCCAAGAGAGCACTTTTGACAACCAACGCATGCATGTGACACAGATGTGCGCCCCTTAGGGCTGCAGCTGTGCGGGAAACAGATTGAACTGCCAGACAGCAGTTCAACTGCCGGGCAAGTAGGACTGACCTGTGCGCCTGCTGATGTGCGCATTGTGTGACTGTGTCCTGCAGGTCAGGAGGGCTGCTGGTGTGAAAGCAGGCAGGGGTGGGCGCCGCGCATCAGGTGAGTGCTTGAGGCCGTCTAGGTAATATAGAGGGCTCACTCCAAGGTTGGTCCAGGCCCCAAGCCTGTGAAGGCTGGAAGACCTCTTGTCCAACGGTCGGCTCAGCATGCACAGCAGCAGCGTCCACTGGAAAGTGTGGAATCCCTGCCCGGGCTGTGTGACTCACACTGAGTGCTTGGTAGTCACCATGGGGGGGGCATTGTCAGGTGCATAGGTGTCAGCTGGCCTACACCTGTGAATGCAAACTTTGCATGGCATGCTCTGCTTCAAACCAACACAGGTCCGCCACTGCCACCCCTCACACTGTCACAGTGCAGCTGACACTGCCACGGTGGCAGCTGACACTGCGAGGCCCCTTCTGCAGCACAGTCACTCCAGTGACTCCAGTAGGCCACCTGCCAAAGCTGGTTGGACCGCCTGCTGCCCCCCGAGGCTGTCACACTGTCAGTCATTGACTGTGGCACAGCCACGCATGGCCCGCTCACTGCCCTGCTGTGTGCGTCCTGCTCTGTGTGCCCTGCTGTGTGTTCTGCCGCTGTGTATGCACTGCTGCGTCACGCATGATGCACTGCAGGTGGGCGCATGGTGGTGCATCCCAAGGAGCCTGCTGATGTCCACGCGCTGATGTCACAAGACGCATCGCCCAACCTCAGGGTCTGGCAGGTGGGTGGCTGTTGTCGAACTGAGCTGAGAATGTCCAACTTGGGCCTTATGCCATGAGACGTCACGTCCCATGTTGATGGCATCAACTACAGCCTTCCAGCAAGGCCTGATGTTTCAGGTGCGTTTGTGGCCTAGCAGGTTCATGCCATGCCATGCCATGCCTCAGCAGTGCCACTGGGTGTACAGCAGCCAGGTGCTGGGAACTTACCTCTTTTCAAAGAGGTCCTCTTTCAAGAGGACCCTGCAGTCAGAGCCACTTGAATCATCTTGGCAAGCCACTCCGTGTCAACCTGAGCCCAGGCCCTGCTGTGCCACACGGTGTGCTGCTGCTGCCTGCAGATGTGGGACGAGTCGTGTGACTTTGAGCATGAGCTGGACCACTTCAGAGAGAACCTCAACAAGTTTGAGAATGCCACAGACGGTGAGCCGCACCTGCTGCCTGCATCCGCAACTTGCCACAAGCTGTGGCAACTATGGCGCGGTGTTGACTCGACCTATGGGCCACAAGGGGCCTCTAGCCGCTGGCTTGAAGCACATCCGATGCTTCCCTGGGAGTGCTCTGTAGTATGGCGTGTGCTGACTAGATCCACAATGCTTTGCTTACCACAATGTCCCTCCCCCACACCCGCTCCTGTACACCCCTGCCCCCCCCCCCCACACACACGTGTGTGCACCCTCACAACCCCAGAGTTCCTGAAGCGCATTGAGCCCATCATGCGTGTGCCGCTGCCCCGTGTGTGGGACGCTGTGGAGGGGGGCCTGGCTGAGCCCACCCGTGCCACCATCAGCCACGGCCACCAGCACACTGTGGGGGGTGACGTCAGCATCGCAGGCATGGAGGAGTCACGCAGGTGCGCCGACCCGATGTGTCCAAACAAGCACCCAGTGCTTCCAGCCCATGAGGCAGCAGCTCAAGCTTGCTGCAGTCAACTTGACATGCTTGTCTGACAAGGAAAAGGTTTCATCCTTCTTGGTGCGTTGCTTTGAATGCAAGGGCCTGGCTTCAGCACAGTAGCACGACAGCCGTCACATGCTTAAGGAGTGTCACATGCAATGCCTTTTCAGTCCCCACCGCACCACACAGTGCTGACTCACCTGGCCCTTTGGTGCGCCCCTCCTGTGCCACCCCTGACCCCTGTCTGCAGCGAGTATCACAACCGGCTGCGTGGCCACGTGGTGAGGCCCCTGCACCAGTGGAGTGAGGCTCTGGGGGTGGTGGAGGTGAGACGCGCTCACCGTCAGCAGGGTGCATTGGAGTCCAGGCTGGCTGCTGTGGTCACACGCGATGGCAGCCCAGTGTGGTGTCCGACCTCGGAAGCTTGAAAGCTGGGCTCCGTGACTTCTTGAAGGGCCAATAGTCCGACTATTGGATAGTGACTATTGGATAGTTCAGTAGACAAGACCTGAGGCATACGGTAGGCTCTGTTCAACAGACGGTCCTGAATGATTGTGTTACACGGCATAAGATGACTGCTGCGTCCAAGTGCTGCTGTGCCCGGCCCTCTGTCCCCACACAGGAACGCCTGCCGGAGCTGAAGCGGCTGCGTGGTGAGGTCATCAAGGCCAGCAGGGACGCGGCCAAGTCTGGGCGCAACTACAAGAGCATGGCAGGAGACATGGAGCGCGTAGAGGACGCAGGGGGCGCAGGGGCAGTGGTGCCATACAGGGGAGGTGGCGGCGGTGGTGGAGGCATCAGGTAGGGGCCTCGCTGTATGTTGTGCATTGTGATTGTGCCATCATGTACCTCACCACAAGCGTGGTACAGGAATACAGCCACGCCAACAGGCTTCGAGCTTGTATGGGGCACAGCCCCGCATCGTGCTGACCAAGCACGGTTTCAGGCGGTGCCAGCCGGTCGGTGTTTCATGCTGCTTGCCAGAGATGCACTTGACTGTGACTGACCAGCCAGGGGCCCTGCATTGCACACCCGCCGATGGCCATCGCATGCCACACCCTGATCCAAGTCTTGCTGACACTCCTGTGCTCACATGTGTGTGCCCTCTCCTCACCTGCAGGGGTGTGTTTGGAGGCTGTGCCAGGCCCCAGGTGGGAGCTGGTGGCGGCAGGCGTGCCGCACGGGGTGCTAGGCGCCAACAACGCCGTGAGGAGTCAATTGAGGACGACTACTACACCTCCAGCTCCTCTGATGATGACGTGAGTGTACTACCACGCCCGTGGCATTTGTGCGGCACATGTGCTTGGATGTGCATCACCACAGATGGCATCACTGTACGACTCGTGACTGTGACAGTAGCAGCCCCCAATCCTGAGAGGGCCCTTCGGGATTGGATCACTGTGACCAGGTGCAGTCCCAGGCCAGCACTACTAGTGAGCCTGCTGATCCTGCAGCACCTGCCACATGAAGCACAGGCCTGCCTGAGTTGTGGGTCCTGACCCTTACAGCCTGATCATGCACTGCCTCTCATGTACACGCACTCCCTCCCACAGGATGACGCCCGCCCCCGTGAGTCGGGCGTTGACCGCACCACACGGCGTGAGATAGAGATGGAGGAGGCGGGCATGAAGCTCAACTACAAGCACAGGAAGCTGCAAGGTGGGTCGACGGTGCAGCAGCCTGGGGGTCAGTCAGTCCGACTGAAGGGTGACCCTCGCCAGGGATTTGGGTCAGGTTGCAGCCATGTGTGTGAATACAGCCATCAGCGTGGACTCCGAGTGGCATGGTATGCCATGGCATGCACGTGTCGTTACATGCTGGAGACTGCACAGCCTGCACAGTGCATGTAAACAGTGATAGTCCAGTCAACAATGCAAGCCATAGCCTGATCCTGCATTGTCACCTGCCAGATGCTCACCTGTAGTAATGCCATCAGGCTGACATGTTGCCTGCCTTGTGGCATCAATCGACACTGTCCATCGCTCTCGTTGCAGCTGTGCGTGCTGACTACGCTGAGGCTGAGCGCCTGATTGCTGAGCAGCTGACTGGGCTGCAGCGTGACGCGGCCTGGACCAAGAGCTACATGGCGTCAGCACTGCTGCTCACCAAGGAATGCATGCAAGTAGGGGGCCGAGCACACAGTGCTGCTGCAGTGCTGCCAGATGCTAGGCATGTGCCACAGTGACTGTTCTTGCAGTTCAGATGCTTCCATACGCTGGGTCGGACACCGGTGGAAGACCTCCTTCAAGTTTGTGGCTGGCTCTGTGGCTGGCATTGACTGCCTCAAACATGCCAACAGCTTCCCGGAAGCTTTCTTGGAGGAAGTTTGTCAGCTTCAAAGTCATCCTGTGGCACTGCGCTTGGCAACGCATCCGAAGCCACAGTGTGGCACGTTGCCGGGCTATCTGGTCAGCTGATCAGATGCACCCGCAGGCGCACAACTGAGTGACTAGATGCGCCCCACACTGCTGCTGCTGCTGCCATGCTGGTGTGTCTGCTGCAGACTGCTGTCGTGTCCCTGGGCAACACCAAGCAGCCCCTGCCGGGCTTCCAAAGCCGAGGCCCCCAGCTGGCCCAGAGGCACGGCGAGCTCAACAGCAACGTGCAGCTCGCCGCATCCATGCCTGAGGTACGCTATGTGCTGCTGCTGTCACATGACGCATGACGCATTATACATGACACATGACACATGACACATGACACATGACACATGACTCATGTCGGACATGTGTATTGTGGTGCTGTTGTCTGACAACACATGGGCCCCTGGCACTGGTATGGTGTACTGTAGGCTATGGTGTACTGTCACCGGGTCACCTACACGGCAGCACTTTATGTGGGAGGCTTACTGCTGGAATGTGCTGCAGTGGGCAGATCATGTGGTGCCATGCTTACTGAGACACACTGAGATGGTGATCACGGCACCAGCACACTTATGCCCCATGATGCTGTGTGGTACAGCAGCTGTCGCATGGTAGCCGTTGCTCACAGCCTCTAATTGCTGCTGCTGCTTGCCCTCAGGACGTCAACATTGAGCTATTTGAGGCTCACATCCGTGGCGGCCAGTCCATGACCTCCCTGGGGGGTGCAGCCGGCGGCATGGCAGCACTGCCGGCTGCACACGCACACAAGAGCACAGCTGCGGTGCGCCTCACCTTAGTCAGCTTGGCAGGGCTCTGGGCAGTAACGTACTTGACATGCATGTTTGCCTACTACTAAGCGCACTTGTGCCATATCAGTGACTCACTGTGACAGCGTGACCTGATTGCAACTTGCCCACCAGGGGTGTGCAGGGCACTGCATTCAAGTTGTATATGTTGGCGCCCAGACTGCCCTGCCTCAGCGCTCAGGGGAGGAAAGGAACGCAGACAAAGTTGTGGTGCCAATTGCAACAGCCGTCTACGTTCCAAAGCTACCAACTTCGACTGTCTTTGAAAGCTATCAACTGAGACAGCCCTGCTGCTGTCGCTGCTGCACTGTGCCTTTGCCCCCTCTTACCTCCCCATACAACCCCTTGCCCCTGGCGCAGCCCATGGAGCTGGCTGCACGTCCAGACGTGAGTGCGCTGGACAGGGTGGCGTCACCCCCCTCAGGTGCAGGAGCCATCCCTATGGAGGCACTGGCAGGACTGGGCCTGGAGGACACCACCGGTGCGCTTGCCAGTCAGTGACTGCACACCGGTTGCCGCATCATGTCACATGTCTCCGGAAAACACATCATGTAGTACAGCAAAAGGGTGGGTCTGACTGCATGCCGGGTTCAACCCATCGCGGCAACCCTTTTGTGCTTGTACTGCCTCCTGCCTGCCTGCTTACCTGCCTGTCGACCTGCCTGCCTGCCCTCGCACACCTGTGACTCACCCCCTGCGACACTCCCCCCTGCAACACTCCCCACCCCTTCTCTCCCACACGCAGCCCCCGTTGGCGTCGCCACCAGCTCAGGCTACAGGCGCAGGGAGGAGGGGGAGGCCTACTACGCCACCAGCCCCACCAGCACCAGCACCAGCTTGCGCAACCCCCGCTTCTCAGAGACTAGCAACATCGACATGAGGCCCAGCGTGGCAGGCTCTGCCATCAGTGAGACCCCCTCTGTGGGTCGCTCTGTTGGCGGCACAGGCGCTGCTGCAGGTGGCGGCCTGGGCGGCGGGCTTTCTGGTGTGTCGCCGGTGATTGGGGGTGGCGCTGGGGGCGTGTCGGTGGCGCGCCAGGACCAGTCTGAGTACGTCTGCAGCCGCAGGAGCTTCAGTGAGGTGAGAGGCTGAGGCTCAGCCTCTCACCACCCAGGCTGGGTGGTGCTGGACGTGAAACCTGCAGTGCAGTGCCCAGCATGATGCAGTACTGCTCGTAATTCAATTCACGGTCACGGTTGTACAACCATGTGAGTGTTGCGGCAAGCTGTGCATTGTGAACTGTGCTGGTCGATTGCTGGCCCAAGTTGGGAGCTTTCCCAAGCATGATGCTGATGTTGTCCTGCTGCCTCTTCTGTTGTGCTACTGCTTGTGTTGTGCTGCTGGTGCTGCTGCTGCTGCTTGTTCCAGGTTGAGGACAGGCCTGTCGTGCGTGAGCGTGTGGAGAGGATCATGGAGCACAGGCCTGTGGAGAAGCAGTACGTCGTGGAGATGAAGTGAGTCACCAATGACGTAACAACTGCATTGCATACCATGATCACCATGCTTGGCTCAAGGACACCTTATGTGTGACTAAGGGTTTGCCAAATACTGCTAGTGGAGCTCAGCTCCATGCGGCATGTGGGTTTTATTAACCACGTTCTGACACGTTTTGTCACAACGAGTTCCAACGTACCATGTGCAAGTGCAGAGTCAGCCGATCAGCAATGAATGCGACTTGGACAGACAGTCCCCATGCGGTGAGCCATGTGCCACAGTGTTGTGCCCATGGTATTGCCTGTTGCTGCCACCTAACTGCCTCATGTCTGTCCTGCAGGATGGTGGGTGAGGCACCCCTGGCTGGATCCACAGAGCACATCGACACCCGCACAGGCATTGTCGGCGTGGCCCCACCAGGCCCCAAGTGCCCCTCCGGCGCAGAGACCTGCGCCCTGGACACCACTGCTGCCACAGCCGCCGCCGGCCCCACTGCTGCCACGGGCGACCTCCACAGCCGCCGCCACCGCCGCCACGGCAGCCGCAGCCGCAGCAGCTCCAGCTCCAGCAGCAGTGGGGATGAGCAGGAGGGTGGCAGGTTCGGCTACCATGGCAGCAAGGGCTTCAGCAGGGCTCACGGTGTGAGTGAGGCTGCCCCACTGAGTGGCGGTGCGCTGCACGGTCACGGGGTGGGCCCAGGCGTGGCTGCTGGTGGTGCTGGTGGTGAGGGCCAGGTTGCCTCAGTCCTGAGGGATGACAACACAGAGGCTGTGTGTGGGCGACAGGAGTTCACACAGGTGGGCAAATTACTGGTGACCATGGCGGGAAACCTGACCCGGTCAATCAGGCTACTTGAATGTCAACTTCCAGTAGGTACCTGCCAGTGCTTGTCACTGCCGGCTGAAACTGCTGTTGCCTGCCCTCCACACTTCAGTCTTACTTACTCACTTACTGCGTGCTGCTGCTGCTGCTGCCGCCCTGGTGTCCCGGTAGACTGAGGACAGGCCCATCGTGCGTGAGCGTGTGGAGACTATTGTGGAGCACAGGCCTGTGGAGAAGCAGTATGTCACAGAGCTGAGGTGGGTGGCATCAGGGCCGCACATGGTGTGCGGCAGGCTGTGCCCCATGAGTCATAATGAGTAATCTCAAGCACAGCCTGGCATACATGCATGTCAAGGCTGGCCCAGGCTGGCCCCCAGTATCATCGCATTATATGATGTTGCCATTTTCAAGCTGTGGCTGTTAAGCTCAGTTGCGGCCAGCGGCTGAATATGACACACAGACATAGGTCCAGGGCACCTATGGCAGTACCGGTCAATCCAACAGACTCATTGTGAGATTCAGCAGCTTACTGCTGCTTACCTATGGCTGTTACTGCCTGCCAACTGCGCTCCCGCACCCCTCCCCATGCAGGTTTGACAGCGAGAAGCCCCTGCCAGGGTTCCACGAGTCCCTGGGCCCCGCCCAGGAGCGCATTGTGGATGTGGCGGCACCAGGCCCCAGGTGCCCCCGCGGCATCTGCAAGGCCGCCTGCACATGTGAGCCCGCGGCTGCTGGTGCCCCTGCTGGCGTGGATGACGCAGCTGCAGGGCTGAGGAGCCAGGAGGTCGCGGTGTGAGCAGCTTGGAAGGGCTGTGCGGCAGCAGGAGCCTTGGTGGTCCTCCCTGGCAGGTGCTGGTGCACCGGCTTGAGTGGGAGATGCAGCTGCAGGGCTGAGGGGTCAGTGCGTGGCTGTGTGAGTTGTTTGCAACGCTCTGCAGCATCATGCTGTAGCTTGCTGTTGCGTTGCTGGTTGGGCGGCCACGTGAATGCCGACAGGCCCAGCTGCCAGTGTGGATGCTACAGGGTGAGGGTTGTTACGTATGTTGTGGAACACTGCACCCTACGCTGTTGCGCATGGCCGATCTTTTCGCAGGCAAATGTACATCAGCAGGTTGCAGACTGCAGGTGGTAGCCTGCCAGGTTGAGGTTGCTTATGTTGCAAACGGATTGGAGTGCTTGTTGGGGGTGACAGCACAGTGGGGGCTTGACCCCCAGTACTCGCAGCTTGCCATGCATCTTCACAGGTGCCCCTGCAGAGTTGCCAAACTGTGGTGTTATGCATCAAGGTATGCATTTCATGCTGCTGCCTTGCTTCCGTGGGCTGCAGGCAGGTGGTGTGCAGTGCACTGTGTGGCTCTGTGTGCTGGCTCGTGAAATCTTGCACTCGTCCTGATGTGGCAGTGGGGACGCGTGGCGACACCCTATTGATAGTGTCTGCAAGGGGCACAGCTCAGCCCTTCATCCGGTATGCTGGCTCAGTGCATGGTATTTACGCTGTGTAACAGGTGTCCCAGGTTGTCGCACCACTCAGTGGCATTATGGCCTGACACAGCATGCCCGCACAGTGCCATGTGAGGGATTCGCTGTGCTAGCCTCCCATGCATTCGGCCATCGTTGGCAGGCCGCTGTCGCAATGCACTGTTGGGTGGTTGATGTTTCAGGTCGCTCTTTGCACAGAGTCACTGTCGAAAAGCACGTTACAAACCAACCAAGCCTTGCCACAACCCATATGCTCGATGCTGGGCGATGCAATTGTGCTATGGAACAATGCTGACAGCGACACCGACACCAACACTGGCCTTGATACTGACCCTGACACTAACACTGACACCCAGATCCTGCAGCTCAGTCCTGTGCCCTGCGCTCTTCCTTTGCCATCTGCTCCTCTAGCTGCTGGTATGCCTTTTCCTGCACAGCACAAGGACACAGCGCTCCACGTCAGCATCACCTGTTGGTCATCGTCAGCAGTGCTTGCTAACAATCAGTGCGTCAGCTCTGTACTTAATCCACATCCAGACTGCATGCCGCCCTGACAGCTTGAATCACAGACACCCGGTCAAACTACCACCACACACTGGACAGTTATGCATGCACACCCTGCTATCCCAGAAACTTTCAAGCCATCTTGACCACAGAACCCTGGACTGCGCAGCTCTTAGATAAGTACGGCTACTAGCCATTTGTGCACCAACAACAAAACAGCACCGACCTGCATGTCGTCTGGCATGACGTCAATGGGGTTGGACAGCTTCTTCTTGGGCCGCCCCCACTGGTCCAACTCATCCTCAATCCGCTCCACTGTCGGCCGCTTGGCTGGCTCACTGAAGCTCTGTGGGGCCAGCAGAAGCAGCAGCAGAGTACATCAACAGTCAACAGTCAAGTGCGGCCAGGTCGACAAGCGCAGCAGGTCGGGTGGGCATGTGAGTGTTGGGGCAGCACTGCTGTCAGTGTCGTCCTCAACCATGGTTGCAGCAACGTACAGGGATACCACCAGTGTGGAGTGCCCCTTGTGAAAGGTTGGCAGCAGCAAGCGTCTGTCCCCTGCACACATTGTACAGCCTCACCACTACCCCTTCAGGTCCCACCCAGGTTGCAACAAGCAGCCCATCTGGCGTACAACCCCGAACAGGAACCCAGCGTGAAAACAAGAGCCTCAGTCACCGCACCTTTGGTGAGAGGTCATCCACCAGCTTGATGACCAGGGCCACTTTGTGGGACAGGAAGCCCAGCAGCAGGCAGCCGCTGAGCAGCACAGGCATGGTGTCGCCAGTGACCCTGTTGTACACACCAATCAAGAGGCCCAGGCCCACAGGCACCAGCAGGCGCGGCGACAGGGCCTTCTGGTAGGCGGCTTTCAACTTGGCTGCACGCCGCAGCAAGGGGTTCTCGATCTGCGTGGGCAGATGCAGAGGGGTTGGAGTGGGCATGGCGTTGGGTGTGGATGCGGGGGTGGTTCAGGCAGTGGTGGGGTTGCCCCTGTGTTCATGCGGGCCAAGTACACTGCAGGTGCGGCTTGCCCTATGCTGCGCGTGGGATCCCATGCGGGTGGTCCCTGTCGCGCACAGCCCAGCTGCATTCAATACTAGCCATGCTTTCAAAGGATCACACAGCTGCGGCTGAACAGTTGGCAAGTGCTGTACAGTACAGCTGCAGTGACTTCTATTTTCTGTGCTACATACTACAGCTGCAAGATCTGACCCGCTGTGCTGCATCGTATAGCTGCAAGTGCAACCGCCATGATGCTACACTGTTCAACTGCACCCAACTGGCTTGTTGTTGTGCTTCCCACAACAGCTGTGCAGCCGCAGGCTTCCCTGTGCTGCAGAAAATCCAGGCCTGTCCTGAGCTGCACAACAGTCCAAGGCCTCGCACCTTGTTGGCTTCCCAGATCGGCACTTCATCTGTTGGCCGCACATTGTCCACGTCTCTACACAGCCACATGAGGTAGCCGTAGCTAGCTGCAGCGCCAGTCATGGCCAGGAGCGCTGCTTGGCCGTTCACAGTGAGCAGCAGGTACAGCCCGATTGCGCCACCACTCTTGCGGGTGTTGTCCAGTAGCTGCTTCTTCAGGGATGCATACTCCTGCAGGCACACACCATGCGGCACAAGGCACAGCACAGCTCAGCTGCCAAACAACGCAGCATTGCCCTTGGAGTGTATTCACACAAGGAAGGGTGACTAGTAGATGCGACTGCTCCACTGAAATTTGAAATGGTTGGATCGCTGACAGGCCATTCGGCTGCAGGCAGGCACTGGCACAGCCCTCAAAACAGAGCAAGCCTTCTGAGACATTGCTGAGTGAATGTCTCATACACTGGAAAACAAACCAGGACTGCCCAGGAGCCTGCTGCTGACCTGCATATAGCCATAATCCTCCGTGTTGCTGGTGGAGGGCTCATCGTAGGAGGATTGCAGGCTGCTGGGCTCTGTTCTGCTGCTCAGCACACGCAAAGCCCTGCCACGTTGCGGTTTGCTGCGTGGTAGGTAAGGCGTACTGCCGTGCTGCCTGCTGCTACTGCTGACTGCAGGGACGCACTGACTGCTGCCACTTCTGCTACTGCTGCTGCTGCTGCTGCACACCAGCCTGGAGGGCAGGCACTGAGGGTGTATCTGACACGGCCAAGCTGTGCTGAATTGCCTACAAGCAGGAATGCAAACGCGCACCATCGGTATGGAGTCAGGCTCAGAATGACCACAGTCAGCAGAAACAGGGTGGCACAGCAGCAGCAGCGTACCTGTTTGTACATGTGCCAGGCATAACCAGCCCGGACGATGCCATTATCTGATCTTGTGAGTATCAGGTTTGATAATCAGGGTTTGGGTGCAAAGCGCGGCTGAAATTATGCTCAAGCACGTCTTGTTGGTGTACCAGCACTGCCAGCAATTGTTGCCCGATTGGACTACACGCCAAAACAGAATTGACATCAACTGCGGTATCCCAAGCACACAGAGTAATGTGATGCCCTTCTATTCGAGCTTCCATGAGTGAACCATGCAGCGTGTTTGACTGCCTTTTG
Source organism: Chlorella sp. KRBP (assembly GCA_004335735.1). NCBI lineage: Eukaryota > Viridiplantae > Chlorophyta > Trebouxiophyceae > Chlorellales > Chlorellaceae > Chlorella > Chlorella sp. KRBP. The sequence continues at coordinate 14,178 of QAXK01006037.1, forward strand.
CTGGTATGAGGCGCCAGGCGATCATACATGCTCGTAAGTAGGATTCGTGCTGTAAACGTCTTAATTGATTGTCTTCTGTCGCGGCTGCCACGAAGTGACGCCTGCGACAGGATGTCTAGATCATGCTGCATCAGATCAAATCCGATGAGGCCAGGTCGTGGTGCCTACACTTGCTGAGGCCCTAGTGGTAGCTCTTATGTACTGAATATCCTGGAACAGTATGCCTGTCAGGCATGCTCAAGTGCTGCTGCAAGCAGAGGAGCCCTTTGGGGCAAGGTTGCTGAGGACGGAGCATGCAGCACGCAATGTGAGCCCATGAGCAGACCTTTTGTCATCTGGTTGCCTCTTTGATACCTCTTTATCTTATCAAGACCAGTGGGGCCTGCCCGTTTCTCGCTCCAGGTGCCTTTTCTTCCAGAAGAGTGCCAAGTGCTCTTTGCTGCTGGAGAGGGGGGCTGTACAGGCCTTGCATCAGAAGAGTGTGTGGTCGTCTACAAGGACCAGTGAGCAGTAACTTCTTGTAAAACACGCAAACAGTCATAAAAGGACACTGCAGCTGGCATGCAATGTCACAAGAGGCCTGCGGTGTCTTGTCATCATCAGCATGCTGTGTCAGTTGAATCGGGGCAGCTCTGTGCAGCTGCCAGTCTGCTGCTGGGCGCCATGCAAGACAGCAAACACATCACATGAAAGCTCGGCTTCGAACCTCGCAGGCTGATCTGGACGTCTGGCCAGTCTGTACGCAAGCGCTTCACAGCTAGCTCAGAGATCTTGCAGGTACGTACTACAAGAAGCAGTGACTGCTGTACTGGTACAGGCGGAAGGGCAATGGTCTCTTTGACAAGACAACGCGTGTGTTGCACTCAGGCGCCTGTAACGGTGTGCATGTGATCAGCCCCTGTGCTGCAGCCCCTGTGCTGTGTGGGCAGGCCAAACATGCCTTGCGCTTCATGCTGCCGACATCCAGCCACTCTCTGCATGACCTTACTCCGCTGTTGCCCCCGCTGCTACCCATGCAGGTGTGCTGGGCGAACTTTGGCGGGCCGGCAAGCAGAGCGGGCGACCAGCATTATGCCAGCCGTCACAGCAGCAGCACTAGCGCGAGGCCAGCAGCAGGGGAAGCTCCTGGCAGACGTGCCAGCACAGGAATAGCACCCGACAGCAGCTGGCAGCAGCGCACAGTATCCTTATGCACCTGGATCCCTGGGCAGGACTCTGCAGCAGCCCAAACTCCCGAGCAGCATGGGCTACTGGGGGCTCCATTCGGAGCAGCAGGTGCTGCGGAATCAGGCAGGGTCAATGACACAGGACTAAGCCCCAGCCACCTACCCAAGTGGTGGAACAACACAGGCTCAGCACAGAGTGCAGGAGGCAGCAAGCCGTCCTTGCGGCAAACACCTGGCGCTGCACCAGCTAATCTGGCCAGCCCTGCGGGCCTTGAGACACTAGTGGATGCGTCTGCAGCGTCCGGTGCCGGCGCTGGTGCCGGCGGCGGCGACACATCAAGCGGCAGGGGCAGTGGCAGCGGCAGTACGCACAGCGGGAACACGTCAGCTGTGTTGGAAGCTGCGCTGTGCCTGCTGCTGAGGACCAGCATCACGTGTGTGTTTGCGTCGGGGGAGCTGCTGGAGTGCCCGCTGCTGCAGCCCTGCCAGGCCCTCTGGCCCCTCCCCACTGGTGTCATACTCGCGGTGCGTCGGGGGTCACTGTTGTGCTACGACGGCGCCCTCTCAACCAGCACCACCAACAGCATCCAGATCTGGCCTGGCATACAGGCAGTGCTTGACAGCAGAGGCACAGTTAGCTCCGTACAGTTGCTTGTTTTTGGGTTGCAGAGGCACTGGTTAAAACCCTGGTGCTTGCTGCACTGGGGGCTGTCACGTGTGCAAGCACTCAACCCACGCTGACCCCCACTGCACCTCCTTGGCAGTGTTGCCTCGCTCTCACACGCCTTACAGACATTGGCTTGGTCGCATCCATGCATCCAACCATTGTGTGCAGGGGCCCTCTGAGGCGTTTGCCAGTGTCCTGACCCACCCACTGGAGGAGCCGCTGCCTGTTGTGGCAGACTGCAGCCTCAGCACATCAGCAGCAGCAGGGCGCGGCATGTCTGTCAACATCAGCACACCTGCGGCGTACACTGGCTGGTCGCAGGAGCGGGTTGTGTGGAGCAGCAGGGAGCTGCCCTACGTTGCAACACACAATGAGGTATGGTAACAGGACCCTGGGATGTCCATGCATCTGTTGTAGCTGCTCGAGTTAGTGCCACCATGTCACCATGTGAGTGCCGCCCAAAGGACTGCATCATCTGATGCCTGTCTGGGATACGCCCAGCCTGACATTTGCAGCCCTGCATGCATCCCAGTACCTACATAATCTCAGAGCCGTAGTGCACACTATCAACACACACACATGCGATGCATGCGTAGCTGTCGCCGGCCTGCTACTGTCCACGCAGTCATGCAACGTACCTGGGCACACCACTGCAACTCAAACCGGTGCCACACCATCTGTCGTGTGCAACAGGACCGCGGGCGGTTGTCCATCTGGCACATACGCACACAGCCAGCGGACACCCACACAATGGGAAGTGCCTATGACCTACCTGCCCTCAGCCCCTTTGGCCTGGGCCCCATGCGCACACCGGTTGCTACAGCCGGTGCCAATGCCGCCAGCAACCTGCCCACATTTGGCAGCGTCAACAGCGCAGCGACTGCAGCAGGAGGGCACACCGTGGGCGTCGGCAGCGCGGGAGGGTACGGCGGTGCAGCAGCAGCTGCTGCCGCGGCCGGGTATGCCGGCGGTCCTGCTGCATACAGTGGCGGCATGCTGGGGATGCTGGCATCTGGGGGGATCACACCTTGGTCGGGGCCCGGAAGCTTTGCCAGGATGTCAGTGGGCAACTCAACCATCAAGAGGTGCGGCCAGATGATGAGGTATCTACTACCCACATGCTCCTGAATGTCCTGTTGGGTGTTGATTGTACTCTCCAGTTGCCATGCCTCACACATGCTTCTGGTTCCATGGCAGCAGCTGTTGTGCTTTCTCCTGTCTATGTACAGCATGCACTGCTGGCTCGCTGACAAAGTCAGTGGTGTCCTCATGGCGCGAGGGGACTGTAGTGCCTGCTTTCCATGCCCTGTCAAGTAGTCGCAGCCTCCGTGTGCGGATGTGTTTGCAAGCAGTTGCTGGATCTCTTGTGTACCTTTGTGTGCTGTCTTGTCTGCAGGTCCAGCTTGAGGAGCCCCGCAGGCAGATTGCCAGCCTCTGTCTTCAGTGCTACCCCAAAACCCCAAAACCCCATCACAGGGGTGCTGGGTGCAATGGGACCCCTACGCCCCTCCTTCAGCAACACAACAGCAGCGCAGCAGGCACTGCTGCTGCCTGGCCCAGACCCCTCCCTCCTGTTTCAGCTGATCGGGAGGCAGGAGCTGGCAGGGGGCCTCGTGCCAGATGGGGCAGTGCTGGCGACAGATGTGTGCGGGCAGCCGCTGCTGTGTGTGCTGTGCGGCGCTGCACAGCAACTGCTGGCCTTCCAACTCCCAGGGTGGGTCATGCCATCGCCACTGGCAGCGGCAACTGAAACAACAGCATGGCTGCATCTGCAACTGAACAGCTTGTGGAAAGGGGCACCTCAGCTTTGCTCAGCCCGTTGTTCAGGGGTTGTCAAAGGTGGTCCATGGACCTTATCTCATGACAAACCCGTTGCGCGTGCGCACCTTGCAACGTTGGCCCTGTCACTCACCTCACTTGTGTGACGTGTGTTGTCGCCATTGTGTGACTACGTTGCTTGCGCTGCACAGGGCTGATGACACAAGCAGCCTGGTGGTCAAGCCCTCCTTCAGTACACCGGCACTTGCGGCTGTGCCAGTCAGTACGGGTGCCGTTGCAGCACAGCTGGTGAGCGGCCACAGCAACAGCAGCAGCAGCAGCTGCAGCAGCACAGTTCCAGCACGGCCGATTGTCGACCTGCTGATCCTGCAGCCAGGCGGCAGGCTCCTGCTGCACAGGGGTGCAGCCCCATTGGTTGCAGTGCAGGCCCAGCTGCCTTCGGGCCACTTGCATCACCTGCAGCAGCGGCTGGTGGCAGCAGCACTGGCCCGTCAGCAGCAGCAGCAGCAGCAGAGGCGGCAGCAGGGCAGCCCGCCAGATGTTACTCAAGGGCGGCAGGGGTTTGAGTGCAGGTCATTGTCAGATGGGGAGGATGGCTGTGACATGACGATGGCCGAGACCCTAGCACAACGTGAGTGAACCAGGCTGCAGCACTACGATCGAGCAGCTCAAGCAAGCAGGTGCTTTGCTTTGCACCACTGCGGCAGGCATGAATGCGCTCGGCTGTTGCGACATCCATGCTTGGTGAACACCTCAGCACCACACATGGTTGAACACCTCGCATCAACCATCCGTTGCCTCGTCAACTTGTCTTTGCGCAGCAGCGAGAGGGCCAGCATCGTCAGCGGCAGCGGCAGCAGCAGCAGCAACAGCGGCAGTGGCGGGCCCTGGCGGCCAAGCTCGCATCTGTGGGCTGGGTGGTGCTGCGCTGGACAGGTTTGACTTGCAGCTGCAGCTTGCAGCAGCACAGGTGCCGCTGCGCATGCGATTCGGTGAGTGGTGCCAGGCCATCTAATAGTCAGGACAGCGTATATGGCTGCCAGGCTGACTGAGGTTGCAAGGATCCACCCACCGCCAGAATGCAAGAGTTCGAGGGTATCCAAGGACAAGTACAACTCCACCCGTGTCATACCAGGTGTCGCGCCTCAATCTCCGGTCCCCAACACAGTGCGGCTTCAGGCCTGGCAAGGACAAGTACAAATTCACCCGTGACATGCATTGGCACCGTGTGGCACCCGTGACATGCATTGGCACCATGCATTGGCACGTCTTTGTGATGGATTTCATGTGGAGCGCAAGCATCAGCATGTCCACATGTGGAGCGCAGGCATCAGCTTGTCCACATGTGGAGCGCAAGCATCAGCTGCTCTGTGCGCTGCACCGTGTCATACACCTGTGCTTGTGTAATGAAGTGCGCCGTGCTGTGCTGTGCTGTGTTTTTGTATGCCCTGCAGGCATCACCTGGTTGCCCGGCCTGCCCACACAGGTGCTGCAAGCCCTGGCGGATGTCCTGGACAGCCCCTGCTTCAGCAGGCTGCTGGGAGCCTGCCTCATGCAGAGGGGTACGCGGGCAACATGGCATATGCATGCAACGGTTGTGGGCCTGCACTCAGTGTAGGATAGGTCATGTCACGCTGAACCAGGGTATTTTGTTCACAGATATAGCGCCTGGAGCCTGGGGCACACTCTCCTCACTGCCTGCTGCCTGTACAGGTCATGTCCGGCTGGCTAATGCTTATGCGGTCACATGCATTGTGCAGCACACTGTATGTCCGCTGCCTGCTGTGTCTCATCAACACAACGTTGCCATACCCATGACGCGAGGTTTGGTTGGCTTGACAGTAGTCCTGGTGTATGGTCACCCTGATGTACAGGCGCCTGCTGTGGGCAGCTGCACGCAGAGTGGATGGCGATAGCAGCTGTAGTGCTGGCTTGGGCACTGCAGCCAGACTGCTTGCAGGACATCGTTTGCAGCAGCGCCAGCAATGACAGCACCGCAGGCGCAGGTCAGGCCACACAGCAGCAGCAGCAGCCGCCACCAGTTGCAGGCGATCTGGCACAAATACCTCAGTCGGCCAGGGCAGCAGCAGTGTCAGACTCAGACGATGAGATGGAAATGGCGACCCCCGCAGAAGCTGCTGCTGCTGCCCCGATGTGCACGCCCCAACAGCAGCAGCAGCAGACGCCGGGTTCTGACATGGCCATGTCTGAAGCCATGTCCATGTCTGTGGACCAAGCAACACGAGCAACCCAGAGAGGGCCCAGCCGCTTCCAGCAGGGGGCAGGTGGGACACCCATGTCCAGCAGCAACACACCCATGTCTGTCACCAGCAAGACAGTAAGCTGGTTGCAGTACCAGTCCAGCTACAGGCAGGGTATTAGGCAGCAGGAGCAGCAGCAATGGCGGCAGCAGCAGCAGCCGGAAGGTGGAGGCCTGGACAGTCGCCACGCCCTGGATGTGTCTGGAGTCAATGCACAGGAGGTATTCCCGGCTGCTGCACCCGTTGCTGGACAACAGGCATCGACAGTGGAAGCAGCCGCTGTTGCTGCAGCACAGCGCAGCTTTGGCCAGCTGCAGCTGCCACAAGCATCCCACTTTGATGGTGCCGCAGAAGCAGCAGCAGCTGGGACACGGGACCATCAGCAGGCCTGGCAGCAGCTGCTGCAAAGCCCTGACACCAGCCAGCTGCTGCTGCAGCTGCCCAGTCTGCTGGTGCAGTCACAACCAGCTGCAGCAGCTGCAGCAGCAGGGCCAGCCGGTACGAGCAACGCATTGCAGCAGCAACAGCAGCAGGAGCCGCTCATGCAAGGGGCTTCACAACAGGAGGGGTTCACAACAACCAGCACACAGCAGCAGCAGCAGCAGCAGCAGCAGCACAGGCGCCAAGTAGGTCTGGTGCTGTTAGCCTTGCACTCTGTGTACCAGGACTGCAAGCTGTCGAGGCTGCGGCTGCACCTGCTGCAGCACCTGGGCCCTGTCGTGTGGCTGCTGGCTCGCTGGCTGGGCTGCCCACTGTATACGGACCACTATGAGAGGGAGGCAGCCCCCACAGGCCTGCCTGCTGCAGCTGCAGCATACCTGCAAGCTGCAGAGGCGCTGCTGGCCTGTGTTGGTCGCAGCAGGCCAAGCATTGTGGGCAGCAGGGGCAGCATCTGCAGTGGGCGCAGCAGTGTGTTCCAACCTCAGGAACATTTGGCAGCATTGTCTGAATTACATGCTGCAGAGGGGCCCTCGCAGCAGCAGCAGCAGCAGCAGCAGCAGCAGCAGCAGGATCCAGATGTTAAGCAGCTGTTGCAGCAGCCTCCTGGCGACATCCTGCGCTGCCTGTCGCTGCTGCTGTCTGCCTCACAGCAGTACCAGCAGTACATGCCCTACCTTGCCAGCACAGGCAGTACAGCTGTACTGAAGTCGCTGCAGCTGCTGCAGGTGTACCGCATCCTGGCAGGGGGTGCCAGCAGATGCGCTGCTGCAGTAGCTGCAGCAGCAGTCGAGGCTGTGTCAGGCCCCGGGCTGCAGCATGCAGCTGCATCAGGGGGTGTCAGTTGGCTGGGTGGGGCAGCTGGTGGCAAGCAGCAGGCAGCACTGGTGTGTGAGCTGCAGCATGTCCTGGTGCAGTGCAGCCAGCAGCTGGTGCTGCTGCTGGTGGAGCAGGGGTGGGATGTGTTGGCACTCGACCAGCTGCCCATAGGTGTGGGTGTGCCAATCAAGGAAGGGCTGGCGAGGTGCAGGGGCAACCCTCCCGTAGGTAGGTGCTTCTTTCGGACTGCAGTTCATACACAGCCTCATCGCGTCTGCGAGCATGCCTTCGATGCTGGGTGTTCGATCCTGGTCATGAGTAACTGTCGGCATGTCTGATGCCGACATGTGCTGGCATGCACCTGCAGGTTGGCCAGTCATGGCGTACGCTCTCATCGGCAGGGAGGACATCGCTGCAACTCTGGCCAGCAACAACATCGCCCCGCCAGCTACATGCAGCACAGGAGTGTCTGCCTCTACTCCATGTCCAACACCAAGCAAGGACAGCAAGCTTGCCCAACAGCAGCAGCAGCACTTTGAGCCAGGTGCTGCTGTTCGGCAGCAGCACACCACGCAGCACCTGCTGTTGCCCTACGAGCAGCGCTTGCTGCTGCCCAGTGGTGGCTTCCTGACGGGCCAGCAGCACCACCAGCGCCTGCCCTCAGCTGCTGCCGCTGATGCCGGCCATGCAGCGGGCCGCAGGGGGTCCAGCAGAGTGGCCCCAGCCTTCGGCCTCAGGAGCACTGGGGCCCCCGCTGGCAGCAGCACTGCTGCCATGCCAGCCGCCGGCACTGTTGCCGGGGCTGCCGTTGGCGCGGCGGCGGCCGGGAAGGCTGCGGGGCAGGGCGGAGAGGTGGTGCCGATTGACGGCATGGAGGGTTTAGTCAATGGGGTGTCGGCGCTGCGGTTTAGCAGGGATGACAGGCTGGCAGAGGCCAGGAGCCTGCTGGGGACCAACATGCCTGTGCTGATGTCGGTGAGTACACGTCTATGTGTCGCAACCGCTTACATACATACGGCCTTGATTGGTGAACATGACTCTGCTGCTTGGCGCTCAGGGCTCACAGGCCACTGCAGCCGGGCTAGGGTCTGTTGCGGGATGGAGATCCAGGGTTGCGTGCGCCAGAGATGCCCCACAGCCATCCGGCACACCTAGTCAAATTCAGTCAGCCGGCCCTTGCTGCCACCCGGGAGGTCTGTTCACCAGCCTGCATGTAATGTGCTGCAGCCCTGCTTCAGTAAAGGGTGTTCAGGTCTGGCTTGATCCATGCGGCAGTTAGTGAGGTACACCCGGAGGTGCTCTCTGTACTGGCCTGTGCACTGCACGGTGCTGAGGAAGAGCACAACCGTGCACTGTACTGCCCTGTACCAAGCATGTGCAGTGTCTAAAGCCACCCCTGCAATGCCCTGTGCGTTTCCTGCTTCACACGTGGGGTCATGCAGGCTGCTGGCAGTGAGAATGACCCGGAGCTGCCAGCCAAGCAGCAGGCCTCGCTGTTTGCCGCAGCCATGCGCACCATGGCCCTACCCCTGGGCAGAGGCGCACTCACCCTGGGCCTTGCTGAACCTCTGCCAGGTGAGCACTGACTGTCAGACATGCTCGCCCGCAACACCTGAATGAAGACTGCCTTGATGTGTCTTCCTGCAGCTGCACGCTTGCATGGATAAACACCAACCACGGTGCGTCGTGCGGCTTGCATAGTGCTGCATGCGAGATGCAGCCGGCATCGTTTGACCTCACGGCATGCGGAAAGCTTGTGTCGCCCGAACCACATGGGGAGCTGTTGTGTCACCCATGCAGGAGAGCATGTGGAGGTTCCTCTGCTGTGCCTTTCTGGAGTCGTGCCAGGCCCTGCTGGCGACAGCGGGCCCAACAATGGGCGAGTCTTGGTGAACCTGGACCTCACCAATGCCCAGCCAGCTGCAGGCGGCGGCGCAGCAGCAGAGGTGACTGCCTGGTGTGAGTTCCACAACGGAGTGGCTGCTGGGTTGAAGATCGTGCCGTGCCGCAGCCGCCGCAAGCAGCAGCGCCAGCAGCAGCAGCAGCCGGGCGGCGGTGCAGCTGGAGGTGTGGATGGCGCAGGCAGCGGCATGGCGAGCAGCAGGGACTGCAGTGGGGCTGCCTCGCTGTCAGACAGCTGGCTGCCTCACAGCAAGCCTGCAGTGTCCAACTATGCACATGCTGGCGTGCTGCTGGCGCTCGGACTGCATGGGCACCTGGACAGGCTCTGTTGGACAGACCTGTTCAGGTCAGGGCACAGAGCACAGGGTTCATCTACTTGCAGTTGCTGTTGGAATATGGAATATGGGGTGACTTCCCTCTATGACAGCTGCCTTCTTGATGTGCCCAGCATATATATTGCAGTCCAAGGCACGAGAGCACGAGAGCACAGAGAGCACATGATGTGTGCGATGCATGTGTGCAGTTGGGTGCAGGACAGCTCATGTGTCTTACTTTATACATGAGGCTGACACAGGGATGTTTCATGTGTTTGTCATGGCGCCAGGTACCTGTCAGATCAGCACGATGCGACCACCATTGCAGTGCTGCTGGGCATGTCAGCTGCCTGCAGGGGCACAGCAGACAGCACCGTGGCACGCATGCTGTTCCTGCACCTCCCTGCCCGCCACCCCAACACCTTCCCTGAGATCGAGCTGTCTCCACACGTCCAGGTGAGGGTGGTCTGGGATGAGGCAGCCGTGCACGTGCAGCTGCCTTTCTCACCGCAGGTAGTGCTTTGCCATACACCATCTGCTGGTGTTGACCCTGCCAACCTGCATAAGTTTCTTTCAAAGTATGCTGATCGTGTCGGCAGCATTCATACAGTCCACCTGGCCAACAACCTACAGACACCATCTGTGACACAGAGCAACAGTATGGCTCTGACATACTGGATCGTGCACCCTTCAGCTGCCTCTGTGGCCGTGCTTTATGTTGCCTGCAGGCTGCCTCCCTGCTGGGGCTGGGGCTGCTCTACCAGGGCTCCTGCCACAGGTTGATGACAGAGACTGTGCTGGAGGAGATGTGCAGGACACCAGGCGTCACCCCACATGCAGCAGCAGCATCCGGCGCAGGGCCCGATGGGGGCGCAGGAGGTGCAGGTGTGCCAGGCTTACGGGGTGACTGCAGGGCTTCGGTGGAGTCTGCAGGCTGTCAGGGCTGTGCAGTTCCTGCTGTACTGCTGTACTGCTGTACTCACAGCAGTTGCAGGGAAGCTGTGTTAACGCGCATATGTGATGAAGGTGTCGGCACCTTGCGTAGAAGGCACAATTGTCATGTGTTGATGTCGTATGTTGATTGCGCCAAAACAATGGCCTTTTCCAGCAGACCTGTGTGTGCATCAAGCAGGGCCAACACCCATTGTGCAACGTTGGTTAATCTCTGTGGCTTCTGCACGTGCATACTGCATCCCTGCCCACCCCAGGTGCCAGTCTGTCAGCCCTCATGAGTGTGACATATGACCGGGAGGGCTATGCACTGGCTGCAGGTGCGTCCCGGTCTCCCCACATGCATACCATGGCAGAGCATTGCCTGCGTCATTTGCCGCCAATGTCGGACGCTCGGAAGCACAGCAGTGTGTGTTGCGTTTGCTAGCTTCTTGGCCTTTACTATGCTGGCTCAGCATACGCCTGCAGTGCCTGAGGTGGTTTGAGACTGCTTTGGAAAGGTTGTGCGGACCACATCACTCACGGCATAGTGTGCTGCTGTGGATGTGCTGTAGGGTTTGGCCTGGGCTTGATCTGCCTGGGCCAGGGCAGCAAAGCACCAGGCCTAGCTGACCTTCACCTGGAGGACAGGCTCAGGTAGGTGGCAACTAGGGTAGCATGCGTGTCAATGGCCCGCATGCAGTACACCACGTCTGTAGTCTGCGCTATACTGTGTGTAGTGAACACCGGGTGTGTGCATGTGGCACATGGTGTCTGTATCACACGTGTTTGTGGTGGTGTTGAACAAGCCCCCGTGCTAATTGCTGGATACCAGGTTTCAACACCAGCTTTGAACACCAGGTTGACACCAATGCCAACTTCAAGAATTGAAGACATGTGGAGTGTGGATCAAGCATCCAGACCGGGTTCGTGTTGTACATGGGACTGTCTTGAGTGTCGTATGTGGGTTGTGTTTGGTGCTGCGCGTCGCACACAAACCAACGACACCTTGTGCACCTGCTGCCCCGTTGCACACACACAGGAGCCTTATGGATGCCCAGGTGCAGCCCCACACCCTCGCACACAAGCCCAAAACTGCTGCAGACGTCAGCAAGCCCAGCAGCAGCAGCAACAGCAGCTCTGCTGGCCTGGGGCCTCCTGCACAGAACCTGCTGGACCATGTGCTGGGCCCTGGGGTGGTGCCTTGGAGCCTGGAGGCAGGAGATGACCCCACAGGACATGCAGCTGCTGCTGCTGCTGCCAGCGGCGGCATCAAGGTGGATGCAGACCAGATGCAGCAGTACGGCATCTCTCAGGTGGGCGGGGCCTGGCTGCTGCTGCAAGTCGACGCGTTGCGCTGCTGGCGTTTGAGCAAGCCACTCCTGCTGTTGTGAGGGAGCATCAAGATGATCGAGGTTGTCTTGAGATGCAACAAACACACATATTGTGACTGTGTGCGTTGTATTGTGCTCTGTTACAAGTGGCCAGCTGATGCTGGTAGTCGTTGGTGGCTGCAGACGGCGACTGAAGGTGGTTGGTTCTGCCTAGCAAGTTGCGACACTGTTTGGACACACCTGGTGTGACATGCATTTTGTTGTGGCTGCTGTGCAGGTTGTGCTGGAGGGTCCTGTTGTGAACACAGCGGTGACGGGCCCAGCTGCTGCCATGGCGCTCATGATGATGTACCTCAAGACTGACGATGCTGACGTGGCGACACGCTTCAAGGTGTGACCCTGCTCAGGTCACACATGCGGTGGCCTGTGTGACCGCCATGTGGCCACAGCAGGTGCCATGTTGATTATCTGGGTGATGGGCAGCTGCCATAGCTGCATTGTGGGAGGTTGATTTGCCCACAGTGTTGATGCAGATCCAGCCATTGGCACGCGTTCTTGCCAGTCGGTCAGGACGGCGCTCCTACTCTCAATTTGCCCAATGGAAGGACCTGGCCCGTGCACCGCCTTGTGTTAGGCCTCTACAACCTTTGAGCATTGCCTATGCATGCGTGTGTGCGTTGGTGCATGTGTATCGCTTGCGACGCTGGTGCTCTGCAGGTGCCTGACACTGCTTATGCCCTGGACCACATGCGACCAGACATGGTGCTGCTGATGGCCCTGGGCAGGGCCTTGGTCTTGTGGGACTCCATAGAGCCTACAGAGGTGTGTGTGGGTGTCTGTACCAGCATGCCGCATTGAGCCTGCATGGTGCACTGCACTGGCAACGGCGTATGCATGGGCCAGCGGGCGCACTGCACTGATGTCTGCTCATGGCCTTGGTCGGACCTGCAGCCGCCCAACAAACGCAATCAAGCAGGAGAAGCAACTCAACAGCAGCCAGCGTTGTGCACATGACATCAAAGTCAGACACAGACCATGATGCCCCAATGCGACGCCCACGCGGCCTGACCTGAGACTCTCAACTGCAACTGCTACGCACCAGCGGTGCAGCGATACACACAGGTACACCCAGCATGCCCTGCCACCCACACATGTGCACCTTGCCGCCTGTATGTGTCGCAGGAGTGGCTGAGAGGGCAGCTGAGCCCCCTGCTAGACCACCACCTGCAGACCATCCTGGACTACCAGGCAGCACCCCCAGCAGCAGCAGCAGGCAGCAATGGCACGTCAGGGCCCAAAGCCGGCCAGCAGCAGCAGGTGGCAATGGACTGGGGGGCTGTAGGCCTCGCGCATGTGAATGCCATGACTGGGGCGTGCTTTGCCCTGGGGCTTCGCTTTGCGGGTGAGTGATCTGGCGTGATGTGTGTGAGGGACGTGCAGGAGCTGGCCGCAGTCATCCAACCAAAGGAGTCGCGGGCAGTAGCTCTGGTGCTGAAAGAAGTGATGTGGGATGCTGGTCTCACCTGTTATTAATCACATGTGTAGCTGATCACATGTTGCCGACACTGAGCGCACCGCTTCACGGAGCCCCAGTAATGCACACCAGCTTGGCAAGCAGGGCGTAACATATTTGTGTCGGTGTCTCAGTCATCCATGCTGTCCTGCCTGCTGCCGTCCTGCCTACATCATGACCAGGCACATGCAGTGCGCAAGCAGAGAACCTCCTGAGGGGCCAGCTGCTGGCGCTGCTGTCAGCCAAGGCACGGGCCCCAGGTGGCTCCACAAGCAGTGCCGTTGCAGCTGCCACTGCAGCCGTCGCAGCAGGTGTCTCCAGCCCCAACAACCCCGCCAGCTACAGCATCGCGTACCTGCCCCCCAGTGCAGCGTGTGTGGGCCAGCTTGACAAGGCTGCGCTGGAGAGTGCAATTGTGGTCGTGCTGCTGTCTCTGTCGATGGTCATGGCAGGCAGCGGCCACCTCCCGACCTTCCGCCTCATCCAGATGCTGTCGAGGCGCGCAGCGGCCCCTCTCCGGCCCCCGGGCCAGTCGGCAGCTGCCCCAGAGGGCCAGCCTGGCGGCCCCATTGCCGCAATCCTGGGCGGCGCTGGGGTGGGCACCAACAGCCTGAACTACGGCCACCACCTGGCAGTCAGCCTTGCAGCGGGGCTGCTGTTCCTGTCTGGTGGCAGGAGCAGCCTCAGCACCAGCAACGAGGCGATTGCGGCTCTGCTGATTGCACTGTACCCGGTGTGGCCCTGCACACCCACCGACCAGAGGTGTCACCTGCAGGTGTGTGGTCTGGTGCATGCTATGCTGTGCTGTGCTTTTGTTTCTTATAGGTCGCCAGGATGCGACTGTGCAGGATACACCGTGGCTGGCATCCATGCTGGGTGGGGCCTGATGCTTTTGGCGGGTTAAGCGGCACACCATTTGGCCGACGACCGACAGGCATGAGCCTCATGGCCAGCAATGCTCAGCTGTGCATCAAGGCTTGGGCAGGTGTTGCTGAGTGATGCATCTACGATTATTTGTAGGGGACCCAAACTCACCTGTCTGGTGTGGCCGTCCTGTGTGCTGCTCTCTGTCTTGCAGGCCTTCAGGCACCTGTATGCCCTTGCTGCTGAGCCTCGCTGCTTGGAGGCTCTCGACGTGCACAGCAGGAGGCAGGTGGTGCTGCCCCTGTCAGTGACAACATGCACAGAGGGCCTGGCAGGAGCTGCAGCAGCAGCACACCATTCGGCCCAGCAGCAGCGCCTGCAGCAGCAGCAGCAGCGGCGGTCCGTGCTCAAGCAGTGGCAGGACCCCACAGCAACAGCAGGGCTGCGGGGTGATGTGCACGGCAGTAGTCGGCCTGCGGCAGGTGTGACACCCCTACCCGGCCGTGAGCAGCAGCAGGACTCTGGTGGTGACGCAATGCTGTGGTCTCCTAGATCGACGGACAGCACGGGGACTGAGACAGGAACACCTGCCGGGCAGCAGCAGCAGCAGATGCTGCCTCCACCTGCTTTTGCCAAAGGGACTGCCGCGGCTGGCAACACGCAGCAGGCTGACTTGACTGGTTTGCTGCTGCCAAGGCCAGCAGTGCCAGGGTTGCCTCCCGTCAGCCCCCAGGGTGGACCTGCAGCTGCAGGTGCCTCTGCAACAGGGACTGCACCAGCAGCAGGGGTTGAAGCAGCGCACGCTGTTGCAGCAGCAGGCAGTGGCAGCAGCAGCAGTCCGCAGCCCAGGCACACGGCCAGCCTGCGCCTACAGGCCCCCTGCCTGCTGCCTGAGCACAAGTATGTGCAGTCCTTGAGGGTGTGCGGACCCAGGTACTGGCCAGTGGATCTAGTTGCAGGACCCAGCAGCAGCAGCACCAGTGGCGGCGGCCAGGGTGGGGTGCTGCAGCGCCTGCAGCACCGCATATGCGTGAAGAACAAGGCTGGCAGCCTCTCATACACAGACGATCACACAGGTGTCAAGTCGCTGCTGTTCAAGGCCTTCTATGCTGGGGGCTCTGACAGCATGCTGGCTGCAACCCCTGCGGGCGCTGCTGAGGCAGCCGAGTGTGAAGCCCAGGTCAGCACAGATGGCGCAGACGAGGAGCAGACGGGCGCTGGCAGCAACCGCAAAGCGCCGCAGCACTCGTTTGACATCACCCACTTGTGCCAGACGTTTGCAGCAGACCCGCAGATCCAGGCCTTTGCGCAGGTCCTGCAAGCCGCACATGCAGCAGCAGCAGCAGCAGTCAGGGCGAGCCTGGCTGGTACCCCCAGCGGCAGGCTGCTGTCCTTCTGCACAGGTGCACTGTACGAGTGCATTGTGCAGGAGAAGACCAGCGTGCTGCCAGCATACCTGCAGCTGCATTCAGTGGTGGGCAAGGTATGCATGGAAGCTGCTGCGGTTGCTGGGACGGCAGGAAACGCTGCAGGGCCGGAGCAGGCTCCAGTCCAGTTGGCCCTGGCAGCCAGCACCCCCTCGAGCTGTGTGCTCGGGGGGCCACCCCCTGTTGGTGCGGGGCTGCTGCTGCAGGACTTGATGATGATATTGAGCTACTACAGCAGCAGTGGGGCAGTCGCGGCAGGCATGTGTGGCAGTGTACTGCACAGCGGTGTCATGGTTGAGGCTGCAGGCAGCCCCGGGGAGCAGCATGAGGCTGATGTACTGATGTGGCAGCCCTTGCTGCAGCCAGGGTTCTGCAGCAGCCTGTACGCAACGCTGATGCGCTACTGGCTAGCCGCAGGCATCCTGCCGGGTGGCTGGCCACGCGCTTCTGGGCAGCCCTCAGATGCGGCTGCTCGCAGCATGCTGGCGTTTTACATCCGGGCAGGCGACATGCAGGCAGCTGCGGAGAGCTGCAGTGCAGCTGGGAGCCTGCTTCAACCCCAACAGCAGCACCTACTGGCTGGTTGTTTGGCAGCGCTGAGAGCTCCTGCAGGCGTCCAGTTGCGGGAGCTGAGGAAAGTGATGCTTAAACAGCAGCGGCAGGTACAGGAGCACGGTGTGGCAGCTGCGCTGCAGCTGTTGACTGGCCCCTACAATGGCATCAGCCAGGAGTCTCCCCCTGGTGCACTGCTGGAGTTGGCTGTGGCCTTGCAAGCAGCAGCGTGTTGACGGGCAGTGTGAGGATGGTGATAGTTTGTACACAGAACCACATGCTTGGGTTGCTGTTGTGGGCCTGTATGTCAGCAAGGTGTCCATCATAAAAGGAACGCCTGCACTGGAGCAACCTAGTGACGATAAGAAGCCCCTGCACGTACACAGCACGCGACGGGCATTCGAGATGCACAAAAACATCAATTGTTGTTTTATTGTTGTCGAGGGGTGAATGCATGTGGCAACGTCCTCCAGCGTAGCTACAGTCTGTTCCAGATCACTTTCCATATGGCACGGCGAAGACTGCGCACTTACGACAGGGAGGCGAAGTCTTGGATTGCAGGCAAACGCCTCACATTATATTGAGAATGTTGCGTAACACGCTGCCCATCTGAAGCAGTGAATTTGGAACAAGTAGAGGCGCAGGTGACATACACCACTGCTGACACCCGACCAAAGAGCACCGCCACGCCCATCAAAGTAGTCCTCGCATGTCCCAATGTGTCGTATTGTTTTATCTCTGACGTGATAGCTTATGCTGCTTGGCAATTGTTTGGTTTTCCCGTTTTCCTGCCAGCCAAAGAACGTCAATAGTCTTTCCACTGGGCCTTTGGATAGGATCGTTGCGTCAGATGTTACTGTCTGAAGGATGCTGAAGTCGCACACGGCCAAGCACGATGGCAAGAGAAAGCAGCGCAGTGCTCAACGCGCTGGAATCGGATCCCTTCAAGATCTATTGCTATAAAATTGTACCTTGTGCCAAGAAAGTAGGTCCAAGTATCCGGCTGAACGGCGTATGTCCCGTTCCCAAAGTCTGCTGTGCAGTCGACTCCAGCCAGTTTTGCAGTACCTGGTCTGCTGGGCACGCCGTTGTTGCATGACCGGGCAGCACACAATAGGTCATGCTTTGAACGTTACTTTTGCAGCTCTGCTGTCAGTGCCTATGCAAACATGAGCCCATTGTGCAGTTGCTGATTGCCTGCTCCTGCTGTTGCTGCTGTTTTGATCGTCCTGCAGTTTGGGCATGACTGGTCAGGTATGCACGACATGATCCCTATCTATCGAAGGATAAATGCATTTTGTGATGCCAACAACAGCAGTTGCAAGCTGCCAGAGCTTGAACCAGTTGCAAGCTGCCAGAGCTTGAAACAGTTGAGCACAGCGCAGCTTCCAGGCTGTGCCTACCTGCCTGCATGCGGGGCGGCATGGCAACGTGCTTCACAGTATGCTCTGCCGGACAAATGCTTGACGCCTGGCTGACGTTTGTGGACTGTGCGCTGCCTGCAGAGTGCCCTTTTGCACATGAGGGGGAGAAGGCCACCCGGCGCTGTCCAGCTTTGTATCTGTACTCATCAATTGTGTGCCCAGACGTCCGACAGGTGAGCAACAGGTTGGGGCCTTGCGTACAGACTTGATTTTCAAAGTCCAGACAACGTGATAGTGACTGTGACAACCCCACAGCATGTTTGACCCGTAACTGCAGAAGCCCACCTTGTTACTTGCAGACCCTCGCAGCATCCTGAGGGACCTGTGCACACCCGTTACCCTGCTATGACTTTGCCGACATTATGTATGCCTGTTGTGCTGCAGTCCAAGCCCTGCCCACGGGGTGATGTGTGCCCATACTCGCACAGCATATTTGAGTACTGGATGCACCCAGCCAGGTACGTGGCCGGCTACAGCAGCTGCTGATGGGTGACGGTCAGTGCGGTCAGGGTCAGGAAGCAGCAGAAACAGTAGCTGTCGAAATCACAGGGGCTCGTGGCACGGGCATTGCACCGAGGAGCAGTAGCAGCATGCTAGGGCCCCAACCCTGTAAAAAAGCAAGCATATGTGCACAGCAGCCACAGTCATGGTTCTCCTTCCAACATCAACCCAACCAACGACTACTCATGCACCCCAGCTGAGTAGGCTGCATGTCTCGCCCGCGCACTTTGATGCATGCAGGTTCAGGGCTCAGATGTGCAGCTTTGGTGCAGAATGCAACCGCCGCATCTGCTTCTTTGCGCATGCACAAGACCAGCTGCGCGTGCCCAGCGAACCCATCATAGCTGATGCGCTGGCCTCACGCGCGCCCTACCTGCAGGGCCGCGTGTGCCCCAAGTCGCGCTATGCCCTGTACCCTGATCAGGTGCCAGCAGCAGGCCCGATCGCAGGTGTCATGCAGCAACAGATGCTGCGGCCCGACCTGGGCGGGGGCCAGGTCATGCCCCCGATGATGCTGGTGCCGGCTGGCGCCTCGGGTGTCGGCGGGATGGGTATGGGGATGGGTATGGGCGCAACAGGGGCCCAGATGGGCGGTCTGCAGCAGCAGCAGCAGTGGGCGCAGGGCGGCGGCATGATGTACGTCCCTGCAGCACAGCCGGGCGGCGGCGCAGGGCTGGGGTACTACATGGCACCTGCGCAGGTCTCAGGCAGCGGCCTGGGGCACGGCGGCGGCATGGCTGGGCAGCAGTTCAGCGGGGCGATGGTGCTGCCGCCTGGTGGCTTGCAGATGGCTGGGGGGCCTGGGGGCCAGGGCTTTAGCGGCCCCCAGCCAGTGCAGCTGGTGGCAGCCATGGGGCCAGATGGCAACATCGCATCCTACCCCATGGCCGCTGGGGGCTTGCCTGGCGGCGGCATGGCGTCTGCGCCCCTCATGTACGCGCCAGCCGGTCCTGGGTCCTTCCCACTGCCCATGCAGCAGGGCTGGGGCCTGCAGCAGTCCTCGGTGCAGCACGGGCAGCAGCACATGCAGCAGCAGGTGCCGCCGAGGGGCGGGCAGCAGGGCGTGCAGCTGATGCAAGTCCCCAAGCACGGGGAGGGCCTGGCTCAGCCTGGTGGGCAAGAGGGGTTCCTGCTGGCGCAGCAGGCCTTCCCATCTGGCCAGTCGCGCCCCTTGGATGCAAGCGGGTATGCCATGATCCCAGCGGGCGCGACTGTCGTGAATGCACCTGCAGGCCCCAGCACAGGGGGCGCTGCAGATGCAGGGCCCAGCCATGTGGATGATCTGGCGAAGCAGATGGGTGGCTGGCGCATCACTTGAGGCCCACTGGGTGATGCCTGTGTGGCTTGATCAGCAGGGTGAGTCAGGTGAGAGCAGTCACCAGGCCCTTCGGCTCACCAGGGGCGTTGGGGAGGGTTCAGGGGCGGGCACGGTACCTACCCATATACATACGTACTGATGCGCATACTTGGCGCGAGCGACTTTGGACGGGCTGTTGCTGGGCATTGTTAAAACCTTCCAGTCTTTTCTGGTGAGCTGTTTTTTGGGGTGAGCTTTGAGGGACCAACCAGGGGGCTGGGGATGCTAAAGGAGGGGTGGCATGAGAGTCGTTGAAAGTTACAGCGTGAACGGAACCGGGGCACTTGCATGGCACCATCGTGTGCCCCACAAACCCTGGAATATCTGCTTGCAACGGCTTGCGTTTCTTTGGGCTGAAGGCATGCCAGCATGTGTTGGAGGCGCAACGTGCGAGCTCCTTGATGGGTGGTCGGGTGATTGCATTGTTTCGAATGGTTTGTACCCCAGGCATGTGATTCGCCGGCACAGAGCATTTGTGACATGGGTGTTCTTGTGGCTGCCAACGCGGCCTTGGCAGTGGCGCAGGCACTGTGGTGCTGCCCCCGTCGTGCATGCATGAGGCAGGGCAGCACGCTCCCAGCAACAAGCTGGCTGGGTGCACGCGGTGTGGTCGGCCTGTTGTTGCACGAAATGCCCAGGCCCAGTGTCGGCTGCTCAAGTGTGGACCATCCACTGTGTGCCTCGACACTCATGCAAGAGACAGCACACCAGCAGGGTTCACCCAAGGGTGCTTTGGTGGTGCCGCCGTGTGCTGCCATCCTCTTGCTGGGGCTGGCATGTGCTCTTTTGCTGGTGCTGGCATGTGCTCGGAACTGCTGCTGTCAGTGGAACTGTGAACAGTCAGTCAGAGGTATCGCATAACCCTGCATGGCTCGGCCTCGAGGCGTATATGCACAGCATGCTTGGACAGCTGTCTGTCTGTGTCACACGTTGCGCACGCGCCGTCTGGTGGTGTTGTGCCGCCACTGTTGCGTCTGTCATGACTGTTCTGCATGTCGCACCACATCCTGGTATCAACCGTGCGTGGGGGAAACCATTGTTGATCGCTCATCCCATTGTGTTGCAGCACAGCACTGCTCCTGAGGGCATCACTGCGAAGACACGGTGGAGTTTGAAGGTATGGGAGGCCCCACATTGTTTGCATGTCACGTTGCGCGTTGGGGCTACACAGTGCACTAATGATCCTGCATGTTGAGCACCCGTTGACCGCCAGCCGCTGCTGGTGGCCGGGGCTGGTGTTGGGCCTGCTTGGCATGTGTGCGTAGCAACCATCGGGTGCTTGAAACCATCATGTTGTTGTTTCAAAGTCGTTTGCCACCCTGGTGGCATTGCTGGCTGCGACATTCGAGACAGGCGGGCTTCACAAAATTAGGGGGCTGACTGGTGACCCAAGTGCTGGCTGATGTGGCGCTGCACCGCCTGCGGAGTCGTCCTGTGTTGTATGTGGCAGTGGGTGGCATGGTGCTCCTGGCTTGTGGATTGGGTTGACTCAGGCAATTCGCCTGCAGTAGCCTAGGTGTACCTGCTTGTGCTGCGTCGGTCTGGGCTGAGCAGCCACTGACCCACCGAGGGCAGCCATGCATTGCGGGCATCTGGATGGGCTTGCGCACTGCAGTTGAGTGCTGCAGTGTGGTGCTCCCTACAGCGTGACTGCCCATGTCCTGTGGAGTGCAGCATTCTGGGCCCAGGCCAGCACGTTGGGTGCCCTGGTCAGGTCTTTACGTGTGTGTTGTGATGTGCAGCTGCATGGGGCAGCTCAGCTTGGTGTGGGTTGACTGCCCTGTTGTGTGTGCAACCACACCAGGCCTAGTGTGTGTTGTTTCCAGTATGCACTGTGCCTCCTGTCTTGTGCATGCAAGTGTGTGGAGATTCCTGCAGTCGCAAGTTTGTGGCACGTAAAGTGTTTGCTGGGTTCAATTGTTGGCCACAGAGCGGGTTATGCTGGCGCCCGCCACCGTGGCAACGACCTCTCCATGCACGCACTGCACTGTTCTTGGCCGTGCCTTGATGCAAAGCTCTACCGTGGGGATTGCAGTGGTCGCAGCCGGGTGCTGGGCGGACCTCACTGGTGACATGTACCAGGGGTCGTCGCTGCATTGATCCCTGATGTGGAAGGTGGTGTGCTGTGCAGTGATCGATGTGATGGCGTTGTGTGCAGCAGGTGGAGCATTCCAGCAAGCAACTGTGGACTATGGTGGAGGCCTGCACGCGTGGTGGGTGGCATGCGGGGTTGTGTGAGCTTGTTTCAAAGCTGTGTGCGCCCGCCGGGTCTTGAGGCACACTGCTTACTGTTGCTGCACTTGCCCAAGTGTCAGTCCCGTATCTGTTTTTCCTTTATCTGTCCTGGTCACCGGGCCCTTGGGGGTCAATAGAGTCATGGTGCAGGTGCATGAGGCCAGTGCTGGCCCTCCATCGGCCGGCATGCATCAGCGTGCCAGCTGCACTCAGATTGTGCTTAGTGTAATATCTGTCCTGCATGCTGTTGCTGTTGCACCGGGAACGTCCTTGTGGCATCACTGCTGCGACTGTTTCTACTGGGCAGGTGGCTGTAGCAAGCAGCTTGCAGTGCCCCGTAAGGTCCAGCCGACTGCTTGTTTAGCTGGGGTTTGTGTCCGCACCGGCAGCATCGTGTGCCCCCGCGGCATGCAGCATGCGCGTCTGCGATTCGTCCTTGATGTAGAGATCTGTAGATATCTGTTTGGAGATGGGCACGGGCTGATGTTGTGTGCGCGTAGTTGTTGGCGGCATTTCCAACTTTTTGCGACAGCACTCTTTGGCGCTTGGTATGCATGCGCATATGTAGGAGGCTCACAAGTGTGATGCTGTCATGTGCCACTGACCCGCCGTGTGTGTGCGCCTCGGCTCACCTGAATGCGTGCACCTTGTCAGCAGCAAGTCTGAGTGCTGCCTGGGCCTGTCTGTGTGCACATGCAGCCCATCTTGCAGGGGGTGCTGTGTGCCGTGGGTGTGTGTTCAACCCACCGCTGTACAGGGTTGCAGCTGGAGCTGGCAGTTCAGCTTCGGTTGTCAGACCGCTGGTTTTCCCACCAGGTGGTGTCGCACAACGCCCTGTGTTGACTCGGTGTTAGTCGTCCATCTGCCTGCCATGGGCCCTCACACTTGATACGGGCTTGTTGCAAGCTTTACCTGCCGCTCATTCTGACTGTGTGTGCTGACAGGCCGCTTGTTTGCGAGTATGCGGCAGTCACAGACCACGACCATGACCATCACCCAGCAGTATTTGGGCAAACCAAGGGTAGGCAATGTGCCATGTGAAGTTCTGGAGGCTGCCTGGAACCCGTGGGCGCTACAAGGCTGGGGTATGGACTGAGGGGTATGCCTTGTTCTGGAAGTGAATGTTTTTGAGCGCAGTCGCACCATCTTCAGGTGTGTGTGGGGGCAAACGGCACCGTCCGGTAAACAGGGCATTGGGCCTGACAGTTTACTGGCTGGGTGGGGTGATTCCTTTGCCTAGACAAACTGTTGAAGTCCTGCCATAGCTGGCTCAGCAGTGCGCATCGCCTGCTGTAGGTAGGGCGACAGCTTTGCAGAGCTCCCCCGCTAATGTGGGCAGAGCGTAGTGGCGGGTGAATTTGGTGTGCGCCTTGGGTTAGGTTCTCTGGGCCTTTGTCAGGAAGGCTGCCTTTGCATGATGCACACAAGTAGCCGCCCCCACTTTGGCTGTCGGTTGTGCCTATCATTCCAGGTGGTATCCCCTGTAGGTGGCAGACTGAGCCAGCTCAGTGGCTCAGTCTAAGCAGCTCTTGGTCGCAGATGTCAGGTGCACGCGGCCCCTTCGGCTTGTTGGATGCTGTGGGGTTGGTATACACAAAACTGCCACGATTGCCAGACTGTGGCACTGAACATGATAAACAGCACAAACTGGGGCATCGAGCATGGGAGCACACTTCATGGGATGACATGCGGGCGAGTGCTGTGCAGCCTATGGGTGGCACCTGGTGCACATGATGAGCTGTGGGGCTGTCACTGTGATGCGGAAGGTGTGCCATCCTAAGCATGGCGGGTGTTCATGCACTTACAGCGTGGCTCAACATATGTGGGGTTTGAGCATGGTGCTGGCTGTTCAACAACCCTGCTTGGTGTCTTGAACATGCATGCTTGCATATGCGGCAATGCCCCTGAACGCGTTGACGTGCTGGGTGTGCTAGGGTAGTCCTGTGCGACTGACCTGTAATTTCATTGACTGGGTCAACACACGGGGTGGTGTGTGCATGTCGTGAGCTTGGCGCTGCTAGTTTTTCCTGGGCTCGTCGCAACTGTTGTGGCGCGGACAGTAGGGCTGAGCATGGAAGCCATGTGTCAGCTGCCAGGGTGCTGCGCCTGCAGAATGGCTTGGCGTGTGCTCTGCTCTCCCCACTTTCACAAAGCCGCCCTGCCCTGCCCTGTATGCCAGGGTGCTGCGCTGCAGTGTTGGCGGTTTGCTCTCCAGCTGATCCTTCGCAGCTGCCAGCCGCTGATTGTGCCTTGTGCCTGGGCCTGCAACTGGCCTGCGCGCAGGCATTTGCTGATGTCTGCTGTTCGTATGCATCCAAGCTGGGTCTCCCATGCTAGGGCTTCCCAAGGATGACGGGAGTCGTACATCATCTGTGCGGGATGGCGGGAAAGGGACAGGCAGTCGTTGCTTGTATGGGTCTGTTGCACGGGGAGGTGCTTGAAGCGTGTGCACCAAGTACCACTGCAAGTCCGGATCGTATGCCGCTGTGCCCCTGTGCTGGGCCTGCTCTTGGATGGCATACAGGGCATGCAGCAGTCCAGCTGTTACAATCTGTGTTTATGCCCGGGATCTAGCTGCTTGCGCATCACTGCTGTTGCGCAGTGCAGCAGTACATGTGCATTTGTGTGCTGTGGCTCTTGATGTGGCCCCCTTGTTGCCACCGGATGACCGAATGTGCCGGCACCTGTGGGGGTTGCTCGCTGCCCCTGTGAATCCCCAGTTTAAACTGCACATATGTCTGAAGTGACTTCAACGCAAAGTTTGATCCCGCGCGGCCCTTGCGTGCTGCTGTCAGGGGTGCACTATGAACACTGGGCTGGGCTTTACATGCAAGCGTGGGCGCAGCACAGTAACCCTGGTTGTGGCATGAGTGTCGGGCAGTGCTAACGTACAATCGGAATCGCCACATGGTGCCAAGGGCAGGTGCAGGAGAGGGGCATTGGTAAGGCACCCTGGTGAGGCACTGCATGCTTTGCCAGCCAACCTGCATGTGCATCAGTGTGCATTGGCTTTTGGCAAGTGTGTTATGTATGTGTGATGTTGTGGTAGTTTGTATGTGTTAGCGTGGGCGCAGGTATGCACTGCATCATGACAGAGTTTGTTGTGTGTCACTGCGCGGCAGCAGCTGTGTCTAGCAATCCTTGTGGGCAAACGAGTTTCTTCATGACCGGTCCACACAAGGCGGGGTGCCATGGTTGGGCAGGCGTGTCGGGTGTCTATCTGCACACTGGGTCATGTGCCGCGCGACAGATCCGGCCTGTGTTGAAATCTTGTAGGTCTCACGCTGTGGTTACGCAGTCAGCCTGTGTGATGCATGTGCTGCTTTTGAGGGGTTGTTGATTGCTGCCAACTTGTGCTCTGCGGCAGTCCATCCCATGGTTAGCACCTGCCGCCCACGCAGGGTTGCGCCAGCCAGTCCAAACCATTGTCATGGGTAATGTTGTGCATCAACCAGCAGTCCCTCACCAAGGCGGGCTGTGTCGAGTGTATGCTCTACCGCATCAAGACCTGTTCAGCACTTAGTGGGCCAGTAGGCTCACCTGCGCTGCTGTGTCACCAACACGACTTCATTGCACATCTGTGTGAGGGCACGGGGCGCTTGACACATGATGCTCTGAGCTGCAGCTTCATGTGGGAGCACTGTGGGTTTGTTCGTTCGCCAATGAACAGCACTAGCTGGGGAAACTTCAGGTGGCGTGCCTTCCGCTTTTCCTGCTGTTGTGCTTGGGTTGCGTTGGTGGTGCTGTTGCGATGTGTTGGATAGCTTCACACGCACTGCATGCCGAATCAAAGACTGGTTCCTCACACAGTTCGTGGCTCACACCAGTGGGGTTGCCGAACTCACAGGGCTGCAGCCCTTGCAGGTAGCACTGATCTAGCACTGGTGCGTGGGCACTCCCACACTGCTGCTGTGTTGCAGGCAGTAGGGTCGGCATCGAGCCAGTTGTGTGCAGGCAGTAGCACCGCAAACGTGGCGCATGTTGCAGGCTGTTGGTCACTGCTCCCGGCAGCTCTTTCATATGGCACCAATAAGGTGTGCGCTGTGGCGCGGCGTTCTGTGTATGTCTTACTACTGCAAGCGGCTTGTTGTGTGGTACAGCGCTACAATCTGTCCCCCCAGACACTTTTGGGCATATCTGTGATAAGTATATTTGTCGCTGGTGTTTGGCGTGGATGCAGTCTTTGCGACGGTGTAAGCCGTTAACACTCCCACCAGCTCACATGACATGACCAACGTCCTACTGACGCCTGGGTAGCAGCGTGCACCACCACAGACTGGTCGGGCAGCCAACAGTATGACAGCTGTCGTGACCTGCACACTGCGTGGCTGCTGAAAGGGAGTGGTGCAATCCAACAGACAGTCAGTTACACAGCCTGAACCTCTTTCATTAAACTTGAATCAAAAAGGAGGCAACTGAAGCGCCCAGCAGCCCAACACATTCTGTCGCACATCCGCTGACTGTCCCAGCACAGACTGTCAAGCATCTGCTGGCACCAACTCAGTACCATATTGCAGCGTGACGCAGAAGTCACAGGCTCAAATGCACTCTTGTACACACATGAATTGAAGTTTTCGATAATGCTCACTCACAGCACAGTGCAGTAACCCCTTGAAAGGGTGTGCCCCATGCTGACAACCACCATGCCCTCAACCATCTTTTCTAACCCTGTGTTGCATGGCACAACTGGTACGGACAGTCAGTCACACGGCCTCAAACATCTTCTTTACAACCACCATCGCACCCTGCTGTGTCCCTGACCTCTACCAGTTCTCAAAGGGCGCCCCAAGAGGCGTCGCAATCTTGTCAGCGGCCCGCTCCAGCTCCAGCACCTCTCCATCACTCAGCCTCCAGCCCACAGCGCCAGCAATCTCCTCCACCTGGCGCTTGTTTTTGGCGCCTGGGATGGGCAGGGCGCCCTTGCAGATGATCCAGTTCAGTGCGACCTGCACGCAACAACAGCAGGACACAGTGGGCACCGTTACACCTCAAGGTGTACTTGGCGTTGTCATGGTCATGTGTTCAGAGCATGTCCCGTGACGCTGGGCCACATCCAGCAGTTGCTGAAGTGATGTTGCAGCGTCAGGAGACCGTGTTGCATGCCGTGACAGTCCAAGAATGGCAGGCAAAGCTCAAGCAACATGTATGCAAGCACGCCAGTGCTCATGCTCACAAACCGACACATTTCAACCAAGAGCTCAATGGGTGGGACTACTCCACCCACCAGGATTCTAAGCATGCTGAAGCGCAACCGTTGAGCAAGCAGTGCCACTGACCTGTGCTGGTGACTTGCCACGCTCCTCACCAACAGCCTTCATGAGGCTGATGAGAGGCTGGATCTCCCGGATCTTGTTGGAGTAGATGTTGCCACGGGGGCCAGCAGGGCGGGGGCCATCGGGTGTGTACTTCCCTGCAAGACATGGCCGCCGCAACCCCAAGCACATGATTGTGTGAGCATGCGAGCACACTGTTAAGGCGGCAAGTTGCATCAGTCTGCAGGCGTCTGCATATGTCTGCAGTCGGCTCCTGCACAGACGTACACGGTTCAGTGGGCACTGGCAAGCACACAGCTAGCTGTACCGGCTCTGCTGTCCTCAAATCATAGCTGCCTTGTCGAAAACGTACGCCTATCAGCCTGCTGACCCGACCTTGTGAACCAGCCAGTAGGGCACCATCAGGTTGGCTGCGTCCACAAAAGCAACAGCAAACCAGTGCTGGCAATGCCATACAATACAGTACAACGATACAATACTGTGAGGATTGAACCTCCCTCAGGCACAAGCCCAGCGAGTCGTACATGCAGGCCCTGCCCTGCATCCTCACCGGTCAGCAGGCCCTGGCAGAGTGGGCTGTAGGCCACCAGGGTGACCCCAGCCTCCTTGCAGGCCTCAAACACACCATTGGTCTCAGGTCGCCTGTACAGCAGGCTGTACTGCACCTGCAATGCAACGCACGCTTGCAACACAGCATGGTCTGGCTCAGCACGGCCCAGCACAGAAGGTCGAAACTCTGCTGCAGCCCAAGCTGTGTGTGGCTGGAGGGCTTGCTGAGCAAACCAATGTCACGCCCCCTTTTGACCCTATTCACGTCCTTGCAGCCTGGACAGCATGCACATGCATTGGACACCAGCCCAGGCACAGCCCACAGAGCTCCGAGCGCAACCTCTGACAGCCCCGTTTCGTGGCCGCGAATGTACTACATGTGTACCACACAGCCGCAGGATGCAGGCAGCATGCGAGCATGCTGGCAGGTGCTCACTTGATTGCTGGACAGGCAGGTGCCCCTGGCCTCCAGCACCTTTGCTGCATTGCGCACACGATCCTGGTTGAAGTTGCTGACGCCAACAGCTTTGGTCAGACCCTGCACGGCAGAGCATGGCAGCAGTATGGTCAACACTGCTGGTTGGGTCCATGGAAGGGTACGTCACTTGAAGTTGCTGGAGCACAGCAAGGATGGTTGAGGAATGGTGTTTCAGTGTGGTGTTAGTCACTCTCAGGTTCACTCTCAGGATCACAAGCTCCAACACCAACACCCACCACCGCCACCATCTGTGCTGTGGAGCTGTCTCCATCACCACCTCCACTATCAAACCAACACCAGCACCAGGGCGCCACCAGGGTACCTCACCTGGTCCACACAGTCAGCCAGGCCCTGCAGGTAGCCGTCATTGCTGAAGGCGTTGAAGAAGAAGCCGGGCCAGTGCTGGATGTACAGCCCCATCTGCTGCAGCTGCAGCCGCTCCAGGCTGGCCTTGCAGGCAGCAGGCACGGAGCCCTGCGTCAGCCGCCAGGGCTGTGGGGCATACTTTGTTGCGATGATTGGGCTGGTGCCTGATGCCTTCATGAACTCCCCTAAGAACTCCTCAGACTTGCCGAAGCCGTACACCTGTGGGCAGGCAGGGTGGGGCCACGAAAGGCTCGATGGGAGAGCGAGTGGGGACATGTACATATGAACATGCATGGACAGGGATACAGGGGGGACCATGGGGTGTGAATGCGCATCTGCATGTGGTGACCTGAAACCTGGTGGCTCTTACAGCAGAAGAGTCAGGGAAGGGAGCTGAGCCACTGCTGTGATCATTGCAGCAGGCGGGCGGGACGTTGGACAAGGAAAGTTGGCTATATGTCGTGCTGTGGGTGCCAGCTGCACACCTCTGCTGTGTCAATGAAGTCCAAGTCGGAGCTGATGACTGCATCGTACGCCTCCCTGTTCTCATCCTTGCCTGCATGGCAGTGACATGTGTTTGCAGGTGAGGCACACTGGATGACTGCTTGAACCCGTGGAGGTCTCTGGGGATGTATGCACAACAGATTGAGACGGGCATTGTCTGAGCGAGGTGCTGCTGCTCCGAACACAGCAACATAGTCTGCTGCAGTGTCACTTGTACCCTCCAGATGGCAGGGACCCCAACCTTGGGACAGGAACAGGGGCATATATATCTTGCAGTAGACCAAGTTGTGCATGTTACGCTTACCATAGCCCTGTCCATAGCCCCAGTAGCCCGACCTATCACCCCAGCTCCAGGCTCCTATGCCCATGACTGGGACTTGAAGGCCTGTGTTGCACCATGCCACGCATTGCCAGCAGTCAGCAGATATAGGTTAACGGCTCACTTGAGTGCAGCAACAACAGTGAAAAAGGCAACCACTATCATATGCATTCTGTTCCAGGCGCTGCAGCTGCAGTGGGGCGCCGCAGAGGTCAGCGCTGTATAGTAGGGAGCACCTTGCATGCATGCTGTGCGTGCAGTGACACACCTGACTTGCCCAGTTCCCTGGTGTCCACCTGCGCCTGCTTTGCTGCTTGAGATGTTGAGGCCTGGCACTTTACCCTAAACAGCCTGACCTGTGATGAAGCTGTTGCCTGACCACAAGCATGTTGTCCAGCTGCTTTCGATCTTGGACCACACAACATGGTGACGGTGTTAGTGTGTATGGTCAATTGCGCGTTACTCGCACGAGGTTGTGTTACCACAGCTATTCGGGTGTTGTGGCGCTTGAAAGACGGCCGGGCTGCGAAGCATGCACATCCATGACTAATGATGTAACGCCGTTGGCGGAGTCACGACGTCTAAGCTAGCGCGCGGCTTGGATCCCCTTACATCCTGTCAGGAAATGTATGCGGTGTTTGCACTGCATGACTGCGCTTTGCTAGTTGCCTGTCCAAGCAGTGTCTGCCCAGATCAATTCCACTCCATTCACTCGCTGGGCTGCATGGAGCACCATTCAACCTGGTTGTTGTCAATGCTTCAAGAGAATCATGTTGACTGTTCGACAGTTCCCACACAGGCAGAGCCACAACATGCCAGTGTTGATGCAGGCACATGTCGCAACATTGCCCAGTTCATTCGCCACACCCAATGCTGCAGCTACTCAGTCACTGCTGCACTCATGACCCCCAAGGGTGATACTACTGCCTCATTAACCACACTTGGGCCCTCAATCTGCTGCTGTCCCACACGTGTCAAACACTCCCAGCACGCTCTGCAGGTACACCGCCAACACTGCAGCAAACGCAGCCTCGCCTTCCTGCACCTGCTTCCCCTGACCAGCCAGCATCGCCTGCAGCTGCTGGCGCTTCCGCAGCTTCGCAAGACATGCCTCATATGGCTGCTTGGCAGCACACAGCAGCTGCCGCAGCACAGCCTGTACCGCTGCCTCATTTCCTGCACTGACAGGGGCCCCAAGCACAGCTGCTTGCTTAACTGCAGCAGCCCACCTCTGCTGCAGTGACTCTGCAGTCATGCCGTCACTACCTCCTGCACCACTCCTGCTGCCTGCTGCTTTGCTCTTGGGTTTGCGTGGGGTTGTACCCTTGCCAGCTGCTGCACTGCCAGGCGTGAGGCTCGTACTGCCTGCAGCCTGCTGCCTGTACTGCTGCAGTGCCTGCTGGAGCTGCTGCAGCTCTGCTGTACTGCAGCACAGCAGCCTCAAGCTGTGTAGGAGGCCTGGCGGCAGTGGCTGCTGTGCTGTCAGTGTGAAAGCGAATGCCAAATGGAGGTCCTGCAGCAGCTTCACCTTAACTGTAAGTAGCTCACTGCTTGACCGGTCCTCTTGCTCCTGCTGCTGCTTTGAGTCCTGCTGCTGCTGCTGCTGCTGCTGCTGCTGCTGCAGGACAGTCATCACCTGCTCTGGCTGCACATGCAGCTGCTGCTGCTCAAAGGGGTTGCCAGGCAGAGCAAACCCGTAGAACAGCAGCAGCTGTGAGTTTGGCAGGGGCCCATACGACAGGAACACCTGCTGGTGCTGCGGCAACGGCCTGAAGCTCTTCAGCTCTAGGCAGCGTGTCTTGGGGCTGATGGTGCTGAAGTGCACGATGTGGGGAGCTGGGGAGTGGTTGATGAGGCTTGCAAGAGGCACCAGTGCGGGCTTGATGCTGCCATCAGGGAACTTCACCTGCAGCCAACAGCCAGGTATTGCGGTGCATGGTGGTGAGGATAAGGAAGGGGTGCAGGGAAGCCGATTTTGCACTCTGGCTGGAACTTCTGGTGACAAGATGACGGTGAACCTCAACTTGAAGTCTGATGAGATCGTCTCATCATCAAGCAACAAGGTGGCGGTGGTCCCGGCCACAACTGCTTGAACAGAGAGCACACACACTGCGCCTGGGTCTCACCTGTATGGCATATGCATACCAAAGCTCAACCGCCCACAGGTAGGCATCCAGTGTGAACCAGGTGGGCTGCAGGTACGCTCCATAGGCAGTCAGCAGCACCCTGAGGAGCAAAACGCGGTAGTAGCAAACAGATATCAGCCCTGCCACAGTCTGGTCTCTCTACCACTCAGTGACTGGTGTGCCACACACACCACAGTTGTTAAGACCTTCAATGCAACACTGCAATCAAGAAAGGCCAGCATGTTACAAGGTCTCCACCCCTTCTATGCCATAGATGTGCAGTGCATCATGGCTTCTAGCCCAGCAGCGACACAACGACCTGAGACATGCACACCCCTGGGTGACTCACTGGAACGTCTGCTGCAGCGCCACAAACTGCTGGCGCACATGCGTCCGTGCTGACATGCACTCCTGGTGCAGCGGCACCCCCTTCAGCAGGTCCAGCAGGGGCTGAGGGGCTGACAGTCCAGTGCCAAAGCTTGCTGGCAGGGCAGACCAGAAGGGGACATGTGGGGACTCTGGCGCATGTCTGTCACACATGGTCCAGATGACGGCCAAGGTCTCCGGGTCGAGCCCTGGTCGAGGCAATTCAAAACACACGGCGCCTCTGTCAGCTCCCGAAGTTGGTGTGCTTGTCTTGGCGTAGCTTCAAAGAATATGTAGCTAAACAAGTATGCTGCTGCAGGCAGCTTACAGGCACCAGTGCAGCTGGCAAGCGGAGCACCAGTGGGGCACTGGCAGTCAATGACAGGCACATCTTACTGATGTCATCAGCCCAAGGTAACCACTAGGCACAGACATAGTCTGCAGGACACATCAGCAGGAAAATCACTTGCAGGGTGGCCAAACAGTACATTAGCCATAAGTCTGCAGTGCCACAACTAAAGCCAGGTGCCTGCTTACCTGGCAGCCTGCTCAGTGCCTTGCCAAAATCTGACTCAGCAGCTGTGTCATATGTGATCAGCAGCTTTGCAGGCACACTCATTGCCACACAGCCTGCTTCCAGATCTTCTGCTGCTGCACACCCACGTAGACCGCCAGCCACCTGGGACCCTGCTTCCTCGATGCTTGGACGTTGCGCACAGCTGTTGCTGCTGATGGCGGGGGCAGGGGCAGCATCGCTGCCATCAGCAGTGCTGTTGGTTGAGAAGACGGCTGGTGTGACTCGTGCAGTTGCACCTTGCTCCAGAGCCCACCTGTGCAGCAAATACACATTCAGGCCTGGCATCACATTGAAAAACTGCCTGCAAGCAGGTGTGTTCAAAACTACTGCTGTGTATGTGCATTGATTTCCAAACTTCCTCTGCACCAACGTTGGAGAGTGCACACCAGGTACTCTTGTGCAGTCTACTGTGTTACACAAGCCTCGCTGCGTGCCGCGCATCACTTGGCCCTAGCTGCAGATATCCCACATACCTGTACAGGCACAGCTCAGGGCTGTCTGCTGCAAAGCTTTGAGGCCTTGAGGGGTGACCCTGCTGCTGCTGCTGCTGCTGCTGCTCTGGCTGCTGTTCCTGCCGGTCCTGCAGCTGCTGCTGTCCATCTTGGCCTGGAGCAGCCCCAGCTGCCAAGCTGCTGTTGTCACACGTACTGCTGCTTGGATATGCAGCCAGTAAGGCTTGCAGCTGTTGCTGCCTGTTGGGGCAGCTGCCACACACACCTGCAGTCAGCAAGCATGGGGCACAAGAATTTATCATGAGTACTGCTGCATGAGGAGAGTGCATTGCCTCCCGGCTGCCGCGCGAATGGTGCAACATCGTACATCATTGGGCTGAGTGAAAGCCGGGTTGTAAGGACAACTTCGCCTCTGCAGACTCTAAGAGTGCGAGTGTTGCCCGTGCTGCTGTCATGCTGCCAGTGCTATGTGGCCAGACACTGACAGCAATTGACCAAGATCAAGCTGCTGCAGCTGCAGCAACAGTTCATGGCTCACTTTGCTGGTTGGCCAGGAGCAACGCCAGAGCTGCTGCCTCATTCCTGAGATTGAGCGGCTTTTGATTGTCTTCTGGACGCAGCAACTTCTCCGCTTCAGACTGCAGCACAGGACACGGTTCAGGTGTTGTGTCATGCTGCAGACATTGGATGCAGTACTTGCTGGCAAGTATTAGCTGCTGGCAGCACATGGGGAGCAACACCTGATCACACATGCTTCTAATGCCGTGCGTTTGAGAAGGATCAATACGCAGCTGTTGAATCAGTGACATGCTGTCCCATCAAATGACAGCAGCTGGGACTCACTGTTTGCAGGCAGAGTGCTCGTGCTGCAGCAAGACATGTGGCCAAATCAGCCTGCTGCAGGTCAGCAGGCTTGGAGGCAGCATCCAGCCCAATATATCGCCACAGAAGACACTGAACAGGATATAGATCGTCTGTTTTGCTCAACTGCATGCTGGCCCCGGGTCTGTACCACTGCTGCTGCCACTACTGCTGCTGTAGCAGCCCTGACCCTGTGATAAGCCGCCTTCAGCTCTCCCGCGTCTCGTGATCAGTAAGTGAAACCTTTCTAAAATTTTCTGTAATCCACAGCTCACGATTCACTTTCGGCGGGCTATATGGGGCCAAGACAAAATGGGTTACGCATGATCTGCAGATCGGCAACCGTCAGTCACCTCGAAAGTCGCTTTCAAGTCTCGTAACAGCTGCTGCTCGCAGTTACAGAAATTCAATATCGACGTGCCTTGTCACGTGTCTTCTGCAATGCGTCACAGCGACATTCCAAGTCAGTACTTCTGTACTGTACTTCAATGATGGTGTTTGGTTCTGAACTGCCTTATAGGTTTCCTGAGGATGTCACTAGTGTGGTATAATATCAGATGATGATCTCTACCTCTGCACAAAAGTGACTGCTCTGCATGCACTCAGGGGTCCACGTCCAAGCATGGATACCTGCGGAGTGTCACAACGAACTGTGCACATGATATGTCTGGGTGACAGTGTCAAGGATCGCTGCCGATCACTTGCAGACCCTCCGAGACACGCACCGCAGGAAGCAAACAGCCTAGAAACCGCTCGAGCCGACAGGGGTTTTGTGACAAATGCTTTTGACCCTCTTCTCAACTGAGGAAGGAAGGGGAGGCTGTGCATGTGGGTATGGATCACGATCCCGGCTCCACGCAAGCCAACATTGCTCCCTTCAACCCTTGGTTAATGTAGCGAGCAGCAGCAGTGTCGGCTGTGATGCCAAACGAATGCAGTGCCAGTGCAGCTGCAGACCTGCACGCACACCATCAAGAACAAGCAGGTTCTCATAAAATACAGAGCCCCTCAACCACACTGCACACATTCATACACAACCCGTGACTTCCAGCAACAGGAGGACACTCTACCGCACAAATATACATGTAGAGTACACAAAGGGTACATGTAGGGCACAGCAGACACACCAGACGTCGAATGCACTTCACATCATCTGTTGCACTAGTGGTACACACGCACTGGGCTTTACGTTCACATCATCTCACTCTCAACGCACCGACACTGCATGTACAGCCACTGCAGTGCTCGTAGCTGAGCATCACTCAGCACTGGAAAGATCCCATATTGATCACACAGCCTGCCGTCGGTGTTGGGCTGCAGCAGCCACCGCACAGGCTTGGAGCAGCTAGCTGCTGCCCCCTGCTGACGAGGGGCCCTGGGGTAGCAACGGCTGCCGTTCTGCTGATGGGCTGGCCACTGACTGTCCCACCCAGCCACCCACAGTGATTGACCCTGGTCCCGGCTGTCTGTTGTCCCCTGCATATGCACCTGCCCCTGCGGCTGCTGCTGGCTGCTGTCCCTCCTCGTCGCCGTGGATGTCATGTTGATGAGGCAGGTGCAAGTGGTGGTGCTCTGCGGTTGCTGCTGCGGCCTCCAACTCCTCTGCTTTGCGGTAGTCTGCGGCAGCCTTTGAGATTTGCGAGCCTCGGAGAAACACGCACCCCGACAGAAACAGCAGCGAGCTTGCCACAGACATAGTGATGCGCCACTGCGCGTCAGCCTCTGCCCCTGTCTTGCCTTGCTCCAGAGCACTTTGCAGTGCCCCAACCAGTGGCGGAGACGGCACATCGCCCAGCAGGTGGATGGAAACAGTCACCATACTGATGGCCAGGGGTCGCAACGCAGTCGGCACACACCACATGCCGATTGCTGCCACTGGGGCTTGCAGGGTGAACAAGCCCAGCTCTCCCAATGCAAACAGCACAATGAACACAGTGAAGTCCTTCGCCCAGAGGAACGCGGGTATCAACAACACCAGACCGAACAACTGACCCAACCCGCACACCAGGTTGGCGTTTGACAGCGTCGACCCCAACCAATCCAGCAACAAGCCCCCGATCAGCGACCCAAACACGCCTGTGATCACCGTCACCCCGCCAAAAACGAGGTCTGCTGTCTCGCCAGCCAGGTTGAAGATGCGTTTGCCGGCCTTGGGCCCCCAGAAGGCATACACACCCAGCACTGCCGTATACAGGATGTAGGCCCCACACATGTGGCGCCACACTGTGTGAGACGTCACCTGGGCAGCGTCACGGCCCAACTCTGACACCACATCCTTGGCAGACTTTGGTGCGCTGGGGTCTGTGGGATGAGGCAGAGACACCACAGCACAGCATGGCACGACACGGCACAGCACAACGCGGCAGGC
>QAXK01006039.1:0-10221 GCA_004335735.1 Chlorella sp. KRBP
AAGTACCTGCTCGGTGAGCCACTGTTGTTGCTCTCTTCTTTGCCCCGCCACCACGTGCACGCTGGCACCAGCAATGGCCACATGGCGCCCACTCACCAACATGGTTCCACAAACGAACCCACTGACAACATGGTCCGCATGCCTGCCTCCCTCCGTGCGCGCTTGCAGGCCCACGGTGGGGCTGGTGGGCTCTGGTGCCCTTCCAAACCATCGTGCTCTACGGTACCGCCCTGACGTACGCCGTGACGGGTGGCAAGAACCTCATGTCTGCCGTCAAGCTTCAGGGCGGGAGCGACGTCGACAAAGTCAGCTACTGGATCCTCATTTTCTGCGCCATCCAGCTGCTCTTCAGCCTGGTGAGCGCGTGGAAAGAGCAGAGCTCTGTGCGCCGGTCTGTGCCGCTGCGCGTCCGGGTACCAAACATCACCGTGGGGCTAATCAGGCTTGGCTTGCATCTGTTTGGAGACGATCGTAACTGCACTCAACTCACGACGTGTTTGCTGCCGCCCGCGTGCCACGCCCGCAGGTGCCCAACTTTTCCGAGCTGGGCTGGGTCAGTCTGATGGGCGCCATCATGAGCGCCTTCTACTCTCTCCTCGGCACGATCCTGTCAGGCCTGCACCCCGCCTCTGACGTCAACTACAACCCCGGAGACATGGGCGTGTCAACCGCGCAGCTCTTTTTCGGCATCTTCAGTGCGCTCTCCACGGTGGCCTTTGCGTTCGGCGGGCACAACATTGCGCTGGAGATCCAGGCAACGCTGCCTGCCAAGCCCACAGAGTCCACCATCAAGCCAATGTGAGTTTGCGTTCGAGCTCTTGCACCGCCCGCGGCACCGTTCGTGTTTGTGCATCAACCGCATGCAGGCGTGGCATGCGGCTGCAGCACCAGCAGCAGCCCTTGCCTGAGCAGCATCCCAGGCGTTGCGCTGACTTTTTGTGGGTGCCGCTGCGCTGCTGCTGACGTGGCCCGCAGGATGTTCTCCGTGCACGTCTCCTTTGTCATCACCGGCATTGCCTACTTCATGGTCAGCTGCGCCGGTTTCGCCGCCTTCGGTACGACCGTGCCCGACAACATCCTGGACGCCATCACCGATCCCAACGGCGCCATCACCGCCGCGCACTTGGCCGTCGTGCTGCACGTCTTTGCCTCGTACCAGGTGGGTGCTTTTCCCTGGGCAACTGAGCACGGGGAGGGCTGCTCAGCAAGCGGAGTGCGCTGTGGAGGCGCTGGTGTGCGGAGCATGCAGCAAACCAGCGGCTTGTGGGGGGCGGAAGGCCAGGCTCCCAGTGAAACCACCGTGACGAGGCGGCTAATAAATGGATCACACACCCTGCTGCGTAGGTCTACCTGTTCCCTCTGTTCGACGCCACCGAGCTGTGGACCATCAACCACTTCCCCGGCCTGGAGCTGGAGCAGCGCCCCACCCGCCGCTTCTTCGTCCGCACCGGTATCCGCTGGCTCTACGTGGCCTCCACCGCCTTCCTGGGCTGCCTCATTCCCTTTTTCGGGTCGCTCATGAACCTGTTCGGCGCCGCCGCAATCACGCCCACCACCTTTGTGCTGCCGCCCATCCTCTGGCTGTACTGGAAGCGCCCCGGACGCAACACGCTTGACTTCTGGCTGGCCATGGTGGTGGCGGTGGTCATGACCATCATCGGCTGCGTCGGCACCATTGCCGCCTTCCGCTCCATCATCCTTTGTGAGTTGAGGGCTGCTATGTGGAGGGCCTGTGTCGCGGGACGTTTCAGCCGCTGTGCTGGGAAATAGGTTGCACAAGCAAGAAGGAAGCAGCCGCACCACAAGTCGGTCCCGGAGGCTGTGCACTGACGCTGTTTCTTCCTCTGCTGCTGCCCACGTGCCTCTCGCTTGTGCAGCCGCCGACACCTACAAGCCCTTCACCTAAACGGTACAAGCAATGCTGACCCCACCTGGAACCCAACGGCGCCGCCTCAGGGTTTGCAACATGGACCTCAGCAGCACCACCTTAGGGCTTCCCTTCACGGCAGCACGCTGCACGCTGAGCACTCTTCAGGCTCCCCTAATTACCCTCTCATGGGGGCCTCCTCTCTGATGGTGGGCGCGTGGGCTGTGCGGTCTTGGTTCACGTCCAACTCATAGGACCTTCTCTCTGACCTGGCGCGATGGGCGTCAGTGGGTCGTGTTGAGCTCACGAATGAATGAGTAGGGGCAGCCGTGCATCACTTACTCTCTCTATCCGTGTCCCTTCTCTTGACGTACATACCTTGACAAAGACAGAGCTCCTGGGTCCCCAGGCACGCAAGACTCTGCCACCTTCCTGCTAGCCCCGAGCTGATTGATTTCCCGGCGGCACGCGGCAACTGGCCAGCCACACAGTGGCAGGCAGCGCACACGCGCAAGTGTATTCTTTCCTCCCTACTGGCCTGGCAGCGACGGGTTGAGGGTGTGTTTCTCTGTCGCTGCTGCCTGTTTGCTTTCCCTCTCCGTCGTTTGGAAAACCTTGAACTGCCCTGGTCACGCCCTGGTCAAGTAGCAGCAGTCGAAACACTACCGAGCCGCTGCGCTCGACAAACAAATGGGCTTCCCTGACCCCCAAACAATGGTTTAAAAACCTGTGTGGCGCGCCCTGAACCCGGTGCCTGTGGCTGGTGGCTGCTGCTGCTCTATGCATGTGCCCTCGTCGCGTTGACGAGTAGCTACTGATGCCCCCCCATGAGCAGACCAGCCACTGCAGGCTTGTTTCGTTTGTCCCATCTCGTGGCTTCTCTTTCCAATGTACCAAATGGCCGTGGTGGGGTATGTGTGTGCGCGCTCCCTTAACCAGCCACGGCCTTTTCTGTGCACCCTTCACTGTGGGTTCTCCGCTTGGAACGCTGTGATACGAGTTGACTGTTGCCTGCTGCATCGGTCAAGTCGACCTCCGTTTGGCAGTGGATGGTGACGTGGCTCTGTTATGATCGTGGCAGCCCATGCAATCCATATCATCGCAGACATCCACAAGCTTGAGCAACGATGGCGGCGATGGCGGTTCTCAAAACGAATGATGGCGGCTTGCAGCCAGGCGCGTGCGCAGGATTGACGCAGGTGAAGCAGCGCGGCGCAACCACGCAGAAAGCATGGTGGGAGCAGCTGCAGTAGCCAGATGTCCCCGTCAACGGGTTCATAGCAAACAGGAAGCCCTCACAACGTCTGTCTACCATGCGTGGATGCAACTTGTCACTTCCTCACTTCCTCCAGCTGGTCAGTAACAAGGCTCTGCAAAGGAGCACCTGGCCCCACGCAGCACGTGTGCGTGTAGCTGGCCAAGCGGGGCTGCCAGCCGCAGCACCAAGGCACCATGCAATCCGCAGTGTGCGCGAGGGAGTTTCCAATGACACACGCCCACACGCCCTGATGATGCGCCTGGTGGAGAGCTCTGCTCCACGGCACGTCAGGGGCACATACGCTTGGTGGAACAAACAAGGCACGGGCGTGCAGAGTGAGTCAAATAGCGCCCGAGAGGTTGGCAAAGCAAACCAGGCGTGGAGGTGCACCCCAACCCCGGGTGCACAGGGAGGCGGAACAAACTAGCACACGAAAGTGCAGCCCCAAGCTGCCCTGCCTTCCACACCGCCTGCCTCCCACCCCGCCACAAGTGGCCAGAGCTTGTCTGTCTGTCCGTCCGTCCATCCGCCCTGCCCTGCCTACAGTACCACAGCTCACACGACCGAGTAGCGTCCTGGTCCAGCGGGCATGTCGCGCCGCATCACCTTCTCCGTGGCTTCCTCCAGGATACGCTTGAGCTCCTGCTTGCAGCAGCACGCAAAAACGCACGGGTGAACCAGGAAGGACTGTTGAAAATCGTTTCAGTGGGAGAGGCAATTGCGGAGGAAACGTCCCACACGTCCCTACAGACATACAGGCAGTACTTAACCCTACCTGGTGCAGCCTCCCTACAGACAATACGCTTACCCCTTCTTGGTGTGCAGGAGCACTGTTGGGCCCGCACGTTGCAGAAGCTCGCGCAGCAGACCTCAGCAGGTAGCAGGCTAGCACATCAGCAGCTAGCCCTCCCGCCCTCCCTCCCTCCCTCCTACTTCTCTCTCTCCCTCTCCACTCCCTCCGTCTCTACTCCCTCTCACCTTCTTGACGCTCTTCTGCGTGGTTCCTCCCTCCCTCCCTCCCTACTTCTCTCCTTGCTTCTCTCCCGCCCTCTCCTTCCTTCCCTCCTCCTCCACTCCCTCTCACCTTCTTGACGCTCTTCTCCGTGGTTCCTCCCTCCCTAATTCTCTCCTTACTTCTCTCCCGCCCTCTCCTTCCCTCCCTCCTTCTCCACTCCCTCTCACCTGCTTGGCACTCTTGACGCTCTTCTCCGTGGGCCCGTTGATCAGCAGGTAGATCTTGCGCTCCCCCTCGGGGGGCTGCTTGCCCGGCAGCACAAAGACGCCCTTGGTGATGAGCGCTGCTCCCGTCGTCTCTGCAATCAAGTTGACCGTGTCGCGGTGCGTCACCTGCAGGGGGAGGGGGGATGGCAAGAAAGCAGGCAGGGCCGTGAGCGTCATCATCATCATCACCATGATTGCATGGCGTTCACGGCAGGTGTCGTGATGCTGCGGCCGTCACAAAAGATCGCCAGGCAGCCCTCGCCAAGTAGCGAGTGTGAGTGCGTGTGACTGGCACTAGCCTGTCTTAGCAATAGGCGAGAGAGACAAGCCCTGCATGAAAGACAGTCCGGCACCTGAATGGCATGCGCCACCACGACAAACCTGGCCAAACCTAGCAGTGGAAGTGCCTGCTCACCTTGCACCTGGTGTGCTGAGGGCAGTCAACCCTAGCAGCGCAAGAGCCTGCTCACCTTCCACCTGGCGTGCTGAGGGAAGTCGTTGATCTCCAGCTCAGCCTCGTAGTGCTGTGTGGCCTCCTGAGGCAACCCTAGCATGCCTGGCAGGCCTGCTCCTTGGGTGCCCGGCAGGCCTGGCGGGCCTGGGAGGCCACCCGCCTGCGAATTCGCACAAAAGGAAGCATGTAGCGTGGGAAGCATGTGGCGTGAGAAGCATGAGAGCAGTGGTGAGCAGTTGGGTGGTCTGTCGCGGTGGTTACATTATGGACTGCAACTAGCCAAAGGCACTTCTGCAGCGCCGGCACCGCGCGCCACGGCAGCGGCGTGACTGGCAGGTCAGCTGAAGGAAAGAGCAAACGCTTGCCTACACAGGGCAGTGTGGGCCTTCACTCCGCGGGAGACACTATCCTCCTGGGTAATACCCCCCGCAGCCCACACAGGAAAGAGCAGGCTAAGGTGCCTGCATGACTCATGACTCACACTGCATGCCTCATGACTCGCTGCACGGCTCATGACTAACTGCATGCCTCATGACTCACTGCATGACTCCCGACTCGCTGCATGACTCACCGCGCCGGCTCCTCTGCTGAGCGCTGCGGCCAGTGCTGCGGCGCGTGCGGCGGCCTCCTTGGCTGCTGCTGGCGTGACGGCGCTGGGGGCTGCGGGGGGGCCCAGCGCAATCACCGCCGCTGCCTCCGCCGCCTGCGGCCACCATCGCCAACACCACACACACCAACTCTTGTGCGGCCACCATCGCCAACACCACACACGGGGTTTTTTATGCTTGTGTGCTTGCGCGCCTGGCTTTTTTCTCGTGCTCTGCTGCTGCCTCCGCTGCCTGCGACCACCATTGATGTGCCCACCACACACACCGAATGTTCTGTCTTGCTCGTTTGCCTTGTGCTGCGGACCCCCACACCACACCACACACCACACACCACACCACACCAGTGCCCGCTCACTCACCGGTGTGGGCAGCGTGCCCTGCGCAATGCCCCTGATCTTGGCCATGGCCGCCGCCAACTCGGCCGACATCCCTGTAGTGCTCATCCCCGCCCCCGGCGCCGCTCCAACTGACATCATCCCCCCCGGCATAGCCCCAGGAAGCCCCCCTGCCATCGGCGGCCGTGCCGCGGCGCTGTTTAGCCTCGCCGCCACTTGCTGCGCTGCAAGCACCGCTGCGTTGACCGCCGGTAGAGGTGGCGGCGGTGGGAGTGGGAGCTGCGTTGCGAGGGGAGGGGTGGTGGAGGTGGGTGGGTAGGGGTAGGGCGTGGGGGAGGGGGCGCCTTGGTGGGATGAGGTGGAGGTGGGGAGTTGGAGGGAGGAGGGGGGCTGGGGGGCGTGGGAGGGGGGTTGGAGGACGATGGGGGCGGTGCCAGCGGGGGCGGAGGCGTTGATGCGCTTGAGGGCTTCTTGGAGGGCGGTGCTGACGGCGGGGGAGGCATTTGGGGCGACCTGCGGGTGGGCACGTGTGTAGGGGGGCAGGTGCATAGACAGCGGATGCTTGAGGTGCTGACGGCGGGGGAGGCATTGGGGGCGACCTGCGGACGGACACGTGTGTGGCTTGCAAACACACAGGGCTTCAGTCCGCATCAGCCAAGGCAGCACGGCTCAGCTGTGAGGAAAGGCCAGAGCATGCAGTCGCCAAGCCACCAACGCGTGTAGTGAGGCAGGGGCAGGCACAGCAGAGTACCGTCACTTCACACTGTCAGATACACGCCACGTCTGGGGAGCGGCATGGAAGGCGAGCCCCTGCATCAGGGCTCTTAATCTTTGGCTCGCGTGCCTGAGTGCTGCGAGACATCCGACGCGCCCGGAAGTGAGCTCCGGCCCCGCCGAGGCGCCCAAACAGATGCAAATATCGACGCACACACACACAACCCACAAACTCACTGCCGCGCACGCGTGCCAGCATCGTGAGGCCCACCCAGTCCTCCTTGCTGATCCTGCCTGACAGCAAGGTTGCCCAGCACGTGACGGTGCGCGCCACTACACCCAGCAGCTCCGGGGTCTGCAGGCTCTCCGAGAGGAGGCGGCGCAGCGCTCCCAGGCATTCTAGCGTCTGCTCCCCGCAAGGGGCTAGGGTTAGGGTTAGGGTTAGGCCTAACCCCCCGCAGACGCTTGATCGCCTTGGAGCGCTGCAAAGCCTGCTCCTCGTGGGCATGCACACTTCGGAGCTGCTGGATGTTGTGGCGCGCACCGTCACGTGCTGGGCGACCTTGCTGTCAGGCGGGATCAGC
Organism: Chlorella sp. KRBP; assembly: GCA_004335735.1. Taxonomy (NCBI): domain Eukaryota; kingdom Viridiplantae; phylum Chlorophyta; class Trebouxiophyceae; order Chlorellales; family Chlorellaceae; genus Chlorella; species Chlorella sp. KRBP. The sequence continues at coordinate 7,042 of QAXK01006039.1, forward strand.
AAGGAGGACGGGACCGACCTCACGATGCTGGCACGCGCGTTGGACGGTGAATTTGTGGGTTGTGCTGTGTGCTCGCCCGTGGGTTGATTTATACATTCTTGCGCTTCCGCTTGAGCACAGCTAAGGCCGTGAAGCTAGGCACCACACCGACCACACCAAACCGCGCTGACCAGCAGAGGGAGAAAAAGCAGAAATGGAGCAGCAACCAAACCAGCAATCGCACCTGTATGAGCGGCGGAGGCCCTGGCGGTAGCGGCGGCCGCGCCTGCGCCGCAAGCGTGCTAACCGCTGCCGATATCGCCGCCTGCATGCTCTGCTGCGCCGTCATCGGCACCGCCGCCGCCGCCATGGGCGCCGCGCCCCCGCCAAACCCTAACGCCCCGCCCGCACCCGCGCCACCCAGCTGCTGCTGCTGCTGCGCCCGGCCGGCGGCGGCGGCGGCGGCGATGGCTGCTGCAGCGGCGGCGCCTGCGGCTGCGACGTTTCCGCCTGCGGCGGCGATGGCGGCTGCGTCGGCGGCAGCCTCGGCGTTGCCTGATAGGGCACCACCGGGGCCGGCGGCCAGGCGGATGTCGTCGTCAGAGCTGTCCGACTCGCCTCCCACCTGCACGCAGCGCAGTTAACACCGTATACATACACCGTATACATACATGCATGCATGTCACAGGCAGTTACACACAGATGACAGATGACAGATACAGGCGACAGAACAGAGATACAGGTGACATGACATAGATACAGGTGACAGAACATAGATACAGGTGATGTGCCAGGTGGGGCTCATGTCTTGCGAGCTGTTTTCCAGGTCCCCCATCGTGCACGTGCGGAGCGCACGCAGACGCTGAACGAGATGCACTGAACCGAAGTGCGTGAGTGGGTCGTTGTGGCCTGCTGGAAGCGCACGCAGATGCAGCCTGCAGGCCTCACCTCCACACCATACTCCTGCAAATGCAGGAGGCCCAAACTAATGCACAAAGTCCAAACAAATGCACCCTCACCTCCACACCATACTCCTTTGCTGCTGCCTTGCGCACCACATCCACACATACAAATGCAGGAGCCCCAAACAGATGCAACCTGCAGGCCTCACCTCCACGCCGTACTCCTTTGCTGCTGCCTTGCGCGCCACCTTGACCTTGTCGTCCTCCTCGCTGTTGAACTTGAAGCCCGACCCGCCAAAGCCCGAGCCGTGCGCCGCCACCAGGCCCGCCTTGCGCTTGGCGTTGAAGGCGTCCGCCATGTCTTGCAGGTCCTGCAAGCACATGCAAGCACATTCATGCAAGCACATTCATTGGATGGCGGATGTGTTTCACACAGGCGCTGAACGCGTCCGCCATGTCTTGCAGGTCCTGCAAGCACATTCATTGGATGGCGGATGTGTTTCACACAGGCGCTGAACGCGTCCGCCATGTCTTGCAGGTCCTGCAAGCACGGCTGGGAGCATTGCACAAATCATTTGGATGCGAGTGCTGATGTGCTGCACACAGGCGTCCGCCATGTCTTGCAGGTCCTGCAGGGGTGGTGCACGCACGGCATTCCACCATCATGTGGATCGCGGATGTGTTTCACGCCTATCAGCGTTGAAGGCGTCCGCCATGTCCTGCAAGTCCTGCACAACGTCGGAATGGTGCAACAGCGCCAAAAGCTTGAGCTCATTAGCTTGGATACTCAAAGCCGCTGTCAGAAAAGACCTCTCGCGTAGGGAAGCGGCCCAAAAGTGGCATGGCACGAGTCGCTCGCCTGTGCCGTGAGGGTGACATCCAATCCTCACCCTAACCCTAACCCTAGCCATAACCCCCTTGCATGCCCCTCACCTGTGGGACTGGTGCCTTGCTCTCTTTGAGCGCCTTGACGAGGTCGGGCGCGAACTTGTCCTCCTCCGGCCCGATGAAGGTGATGGCCGTGCCCTTCTGCCCCGCACGCCCCGTGCGGCCCACCCTGCACAAACATTGCATGCCGCGAGAACAACACACAATGAGTGATGATGAAGGTGATGGCCGTGCCCTTCTGCCCCGCACGCCCCGTGCGGCCCACCATGCATGTAGGGTTTAGGGTTAGGGTTAGGGCTGGGCTGCGTGAACACACACGAGTGCACTTGCGCGACCCGTGCGGCCCACCCTGCAGCGCAGCACGCGTTCCACGCCACCAAACGCCGGCCAAAGCCAATGCGCCTGACGCTTCCAGCAGCCACGCCACACCACCCGCGTGCCCACACACTGGTGTGATGGGTTACACAAGCGTTGCCTGCCCGCATGCACTTTTTATTTTTCTTTTTTTGTGCTTGTGCGTGCTTGTGAGTGCTGCGCCGCTCCCTTAACCTGTGCACGTAGTCTTCGTGGTGGTTGGGGCAGTCGTAGTTGACCACGAGCACGAGCACGAGGCTCGCCACATCCAGCCCATTCGCTGACTAACTAACCTGTGCACGTAGTCTTCGTGGTGGTTGGGGCAGTCGTAGTTGACCACGAGCACGAGGCTCGCCACATCCAGCCCTCGCGCCGCCACGCTGGTGGCCACCATGATGTTGCACACGGCGCCCTGTCACGGAAGAGAGTGAGTTAGAGGAGCAGGGAGTGAAGTGGGCACCACCATGGTGCAGCGCCCTGCCATGCTAGCGACGGGCATGCACAGTTCGGTGTGGGTAAGCAAGCAAGTGCTCTTTTCATCTCTGTTCACACGGAATTCCTGGGCATGGAGCTGTGGTGAGGAGTGAGGAGTGAGGAGTGAGGAGTGAGGAGTGAGGAGTGAGGAGTGAGGAGTGAGGAGCAGCTGCTACATGCAAGCGTTTCTGATGGGCTTGCAAGGGCCCAGGGACCTCCTCCTAGACACGCGAACACACCTGAACACACCTGGCTTTGTCCTGTGCTCCACTACTGCCTGTGTTGCTTGCCTGTGTGCTCATCTGCTTGCGCAAGATCGCCGCGCCAGATGTAAAGCTCGACACACACACACACCTTACCTTGAAGTCTACGATGGTGCTCTCCCGGGCACTCTGGTCCTTGCCTCCATGCAAGCTGATGATGATGATTGATGACACACACACCTACCTTGAAGTCTGCGATGGTGCTCTCCCGGTCACTCTGGTCCTTGCCTCCATGCAAGCTGATGATGATGATTGATGACACACACACCTACCTTGAAGTCTGCGATGGTGCTCTCCCGGTCACTCTGGTCCTTGCCTCC
>QAXK01006041.1:0-13075 GCA_004335735.1 Chlorella sp. KRBP
GCTGTCGCCGCCGCCGCCGCTGCTGCTGCTGCTGCTGCTGCCCCGCCAGGCCCTGTCTGCTGACATCAGGCTGGCGTGTGACCTGTGGCGTGACGCCTTCAACACGTGTGACATGAGTCATGATGACGCATTCAGGGGCGCTGACGCACGCCTGGCGGACGCAGTGGAGGACGCACTGCAGGTCAGCGGGGTTAGTCATCTCTGGGGGTTGATTACTCATTGGCACAGCAGCCGAGTCATCACGGACGTAATGTTTACTGCCCAAGGGGCTTTGATGCAGCCCTGCAGCCCACCTGAATGCACCACAGCCTATCACCCTTCATCACACCTCCCGCTGTACTTCAACCCCACGTCTCCATAGCATATGCTGCCACACTTGCCCCCTTCCCCCCCCCCCACCACCTCACACTTTTGGCTGCCATGCGTCACACTTTTCCACCTCGCAGGATCTGCTGCAGCAGGTGGCAGCCGGCAGCGACCTTGCTGCTGCTGCAGGCATTGCTGATGACAATGCACAGCAAGAGCAGCAGCAGCAGCAGGACGCGCAGCAGCAGCAGGACGCGCAGCAGCAGCAGGACGGGCAGCAGCTGGAGGGGCAGCAGCAGCCTACAGCAGCAGCAGCAGCAGGTGGCGAGCAGGAGCCTGCTGCTGCTGCTGTCAAGGCGGAGGGGCCTGAGGGTGCATTGCAGGCAGCCAATGGAGCCAACACAGACGCCATGGATGTCGACTCAACCCAGCAGCAGCAGCAGCAGGGTGCTGCTGCCAAGCCAGAGGCACCAGCAGCAGCAGCAGTGAAACAGGAGCCCACAGCAGCAGCAGCAGCAGGAGGGGACATCCTCGCACCAAAGCCAGCTGCAGGAGTCGCAGCCGCAGATGCACAAGGTGCTTGGAAACCAACCCCAGCAGCAGACGCACACGCAGACGCAGACGCAGGCGCAGACAAAGAAGCAGCGGACCTGTCACAGGATGATGGTGACCTGCCTGCGTCTGTATCAGACCCCCACAGCCTCAAGGACACCCGCAGGCCCTTCAACGGACTCACCGGCTGCCGCATGTGCTGGTCTGAGGGGGACAAGGCGCGGCTGCTGCTGTGCGACGGCTGCGAGGACGAGTACCACTGCTACTGCGTACAGCCCGTACTGCTGGAGGTCCCGGAGGGGGACTGGTACTGCAGGCTGTGCCAGGGCGGTACCGGCAGTACAGAGGTACCGGCTGTACCGCCACAGGGGGTGGTTGGTGGCCAAGGTGGGGCTGCGCAGGGCGGCAGCGGTACAGTCCAACCAGACAGCTGGAACATGGTGGCAGCAGCGCAGCTGCCGGAGACGTGTACCGCCGCCGACGGCAGTACGGATGGTGCGCAGGGCATGCTGTACGTGCGGGAGCTGGTGGGTGTGGCGCAGCGGCTGGGTGACGTTGGGTACGGGGCGTGGCCTGCGCCTGCGCGGCTGCAGCTGCTGCTGCTGCTGTGTGAGCTGCTGCTCAGGCGCCATGCACCACAGCTTGAGGGTGCTGCTGTCATCCAGGCACGCAAGCTGGAAGCCATCTGCGGACCAGCACAGGCCTGCATGCCCCGGCAGTGGCAGCAGCGGTGGGCAGACACATTACAAAGAGGAACGCAGTAGAGTGTCAAAGCGCTGGACACAGTGTTGCTGTACTGCACATGGCCAGTGCTACTGCTGCGTCCCACCATAGAGGCAACTCCCGCAGGGTGTCACCTGTGATGGCTGGCCACCCAGGTGTTTCCTGACGGCTCCACCAGCTGCGCTTCACAACAGCCCCCACACCCGACACCTGCACGTCACATGCAGCAGGAACGGTGTCAGCCTGTGCGGCACAGCGCGCTGATGCCATGCTGCTGCAGCCGCTGATAGCCCTGCTGCAGTGCAGGGAGCTTGCACTGCAGTACGTGCAAACATACTCATGTTGTCAGTCCTAGCAAGGCTGCCATCATGAACACCAGTGACAAGTGAAAATAACCGAAGCTTCAGAAGCATGGTTGACTTGTTGTTTGCTCCTGTCCACACACATGGCGCATGGCAGTGCCACCTGCAGAGGTTGATAGCACAGCCCACCACGTGACAAGCCCCACTGACCATGACCCCTCCCCCCCCAGATCACACACCTGGAAAAGTGGTGCTACTGCTACGTCCCTGCTGACGGCCCACACCAGCAGTGCGCCCTTGTCGGTCCCCACGGCCACCAGGTCCCCCACAGGGCTGCAGGACAAGCTGCTGATGCTGCCCAGGCCAGGCGGCACAGCAAGGCTGCTGACTGGTGGGGCTGTGGGCGACGCTGAGGAGGGGGGAGGAACCAGCAGGTAGCCACGCAGGGAAACCTGGCACAGAAGGCGGCGGCGGCAAAGTAACAGAGCCGTGAGTGTAAGCCTGTACAGCTAGGCAAGCACATCTGCAGTGTGCACAGGTGGGCGTTCTTCAGCAGGGAACCATCGGAGCATTGCAGCCATTAACAGCATCATCAACCAGCAGCCCGACCATGTTTCGTCACAAGGACACAGCTGCATGACACACCTTGTTCCAGAACACCCTCTCCTTTCCAGCTGCTGCCAGGTGATGAGCAGACGCCCAGCTGCCTGGTTCCAGCCGCCCCAGTGGCCCTTGACGCAGCGCCCATACCCGTGCGCAGGCGGCCAAGGGAGGGTGGGCGCGGGACACAGCCAGCCGGGCAGCCTGTGGGGGCAACAGCGACAGCAACCACATATATGAGCGGGACGTGCATAAGCGTTGCACGCTGTGCGGTGTTGTGTGCAGCAGACACACTGAACAGCCCTGATGACGCAGTGCTTTGCCAGGTGAGCAACACATCATTGTCAAGGTCCGGCATACACAGGTCTGGATGGCCCTAGCAGTAGCATGCCCATGCCATGCTGATGTATCAGAGCCAAGCATGCTGAAGCATCAGAGCCAAGCAAAGCACTACCACCACCAACCTTGCTGCGTGCTTGACCAGGGTTGAACCGCGCTGTGAGCTGCTGTGTGTGGCCGTAGGGTGTTCCAGGAGGCCTCACCCCCCTCATCTCCCCCAGCATGGCCCTGAGGCCCGCCAGGTACAGGCTGCGCGCGTACTTGACCATCCCCTTGCTGCGCATGCGGGGGCTGGCCCCAGGTGATGAGCCGAGTGCTGAGTTGAAGGACTGTGATGGTGTGAGAGCAGGCCCTGCTGTGGAGAAGGCACTGTCCAGCTTGGAGAAGTCCCGGCGCTCCAGGTAGACGGAGTCAGCGGGTGTGCCCTGGCCCACAGCTGGCGCCTGGCCAGGACCGTTGTGGGCTACGTGCACGCCTGCCGCTGCTGCTGCTGCCTCTTCTACATTGGCGGCTGGAGTGCGACGGCAAGAGGTACAGCAGTCTGCTGAGTGGGTGAGTGAGTGAGTGAGTGGAATAGTACTTTTGCACTTAGTCGGTGGGTCCGTGGACGACAGAGCAGTTACAGCATGCTTCCAGCATAAGAGTTGCAAACCCCCTGCCCATCCAACACATGTAGCCTACTTGCACAGTTGTCTCACCTGTGAGAACTGCAGTGCTTTTGTTGGTGGCCACCTTGCGCAGCAGTGCAGCCTCACGCGCAACACCACCCACCCACACACCCTTGCTGTGGGTGGCCTGGGCAGCAGTAAAACCCAGGTCAAACCTGACACGCACAGCAGCAGCAGGAGCAGAGCGTGCCTTGGCAAGGGGTTCAGTAAGCACCAGGCAACTGTATACAGCATGCACCCTGTATTAGCACAACTCTCAGTAGATGGAGTGTGCAGCAGCCTTTCATGCAATTGCAACCATCAAATGCACAGGCCCTTGCTGGCTGACCCAAGGCAATGTAAGTTCCCGCACGCCCGGCACGTACTTGCCAGTGCTGAAGGCCACTGCTGCTACCAACATGTCCATGCCAAACACGTCTGCTGCAGCTGAAGATGTCAGGACCTCGGCTGCAACTTCCATCAGCAGCCCCTCAACAACCTCCCTGTACAGCCTGCAGGAGCACAACAGCAAAGCAGCAGCAGCAGCAGAAACACGGAGGGGGGAAGGCAGGGGGCGCGGAATCAGCCATCAAACTCCTGTATGCAGAGTCTCGTCAGGTGGCGCAAGCAGCCACCAAGACAAGGATGCCAGCAGTACAGCCATGCCCCCCAAATTTTGATATCTGCTGCGCCTCTGGCACCCCAGGCCATTGTCCAGCTGTGCTGCATCTGTGGGAGCCCCAGTGCAGTTGTGACTCACCCATCCGCCACCTGCCTACTGATTGCTGCCAGTGCTGCTGGCTGGCTGACCCTCCACTCAGCCAGCTCCAGGTCCACCACCGCCTGGCTGGGGCGCATCCCCACATGAGACAGTGCGCCAGTAATCAGGTCATCGATGATGCCCTGCAGCAGGCAGCCAGCAGGTGGGGCAGATGCAAGGAAGGAAGGCCCGGCATCAGTGGTGGCAAACACCAGATGATGCGAACAGGATGGTATGGTCGGCAACCATGCATAGCATCTCACGGCTGGGTATGGGTGTGGCGGATACATAAAATCTCAATCAAAGTGTCTTTCAAGACTGGTGCACTGCTGTGCATGTGATGATGAATTTTCTGTCCTGCACCCCATCCACATGCACTGTGTGGTAGATCCTGACGACCAGAGGCTGGAGATTTGTGACTCTTGGCTCAGCCCCTGCACCACACACTTACGTGTACCATGGCTCGATTGCTGCGCTGCTGCTGTGTCAAGGCCAGCTCCCCCGCATACGCCGCAGGCCGCACTGTAGCTGCATGCACCTGTGCACTGGTGTATGCGGCAACACGCCTGAGCAGCGCCAGCTCATGCTGCTGCTGCGGCAGGGAGTGTGACAGGCTAGCAGCCACAGCCTCCAGGGGGATGGGGTTGCGGCGACCACAGTGACGCTGGTTCCTGCGTGCATTTCCAACAAGGTGGTTTCTTGTGAAGGTGGCCCAGCACAGATGAACAGCTGTCTTGGCAACTTTGTGTGTGCGCTTGACACCAAACAACTTGATCCCAAACAAGTCAACAAAGCCAGAAATGGAGCATGTCCTCCTGAGTGCTCTGTTGCATAGCAGAGTCCATGTTGTGTCACACCTTTGTGATGTTGGGGTGAGGGTTCGCAGGCAGTTGCCATCAACACAAACTATCCCACCATAGGGCCCACTGCATCGCTGTCGTCCGACTTACTTGATGATCTGCAGCAGGCCAGGCAGGTCGTCTGGCGCCTGGCTCATGACTTGAGGCTCAACCTCGCTCTGTGATGCCTCACCACTCAACCACTGTGGTGCTGTCACATCAGTGTCATTGCCAGCATCCTCCTCAGTGCCCTCCTCTTCACCACTGATGCCTGCGTCCGGGTCTTCATCCTGGCCCACATCAGTGCCTGCAGGACAACAGACAAACAGGCTGCAAGTTTTGCGAAATTGGCAGGCATGATACATGGATGGAATCGTCTGTCCGTTTTGGCCGGCATGAGAACATCACTCACTGCTTCACATCACCCTGATCACGCCTCCACCCTGATCATGCCTCCAAGTCACTCAAAACCCCACTGGGTGCACAGCAGTGCTGTCAGGTACGTACCTTTGCTTGATTGAGTGGTGCCACCCACCCTGCCGAGCCTCGCGTCACTCTCTCCAGGGCTCACCACAGGCTCCTGCTGCCTGGTGGCTGCTGCTGCTGATGGGGAGTGAAAGCTCTCCTGCCTATGCGCTGCAGCAATCTTAGACTGCATGCGCAGCAGTTGGGCCCGCTTGGCGCCATCAGCAGCCTGCGGAAGTAAGCAGCAGCAGCAACGGCAGCGGTAGCAGGAGCAAGAATACAGACAGATACATCTCTTGGGGGCTGCTCAAACATTGAAGCCAATGCACAGTATTCAGCACAGGCATCAATGCTGATTAAGTTAACACGAACCCAGAAATGTGTTGCAAAGGGTGTTGTTGTAGGTGACAGCCACTGCAGCAGCATGCAATGCATAAATATGACTGTGTGCCAAGAAGATGAGCGCTGCAGCTCCCTGCAGGAACACTTATCACCTCACAAGCGCACGTCAGTCCACCCACCTGTGCCCTGACCTCGGCCAGTATCTGCGCCTCTGTCATTCCAGCCAGCCGCTCATCATCAGCCAGCACCGCAGCAAGCGATGGGCGCTTGGGCAGGAAGCGGCGGCGCAATTGGTCTAAGTACAGGACACACATCAGTGAGCAAGAGTGGGAGTCAGCAACCAAGAGACATGGGCCGGTATGGAAAGACTGTGTTGGCATATGAGAGCGGTGTGGATGTTGAGGGCAAGCACACGGCATGCACATCAGCTGCCATGACAAGACAATCATTTACAACATGCCGTGGCACCAACTGCCGCTGTGGCACCAACTGCACGTCAGTGCTGGCCTTGCTGCTTCTTCGAGCACACACCTTCATCTGCATCCAAGGCTGCTGCAGTGACATGCAGTGCCGCCACTTCTGATGCAAGGGCTGCAAGGTCATCTGCATGGGCCTGCAGCAACAGCAGCAGCAGCAGGAGGTAGGCAGCAACAATGCCATGAAGATAGCAAACACTTGACTAGCTGCTGCTCCATTGTGGATGTGAAGCACATCAGCTGCTGAGAGTGCTTTGTAACCAGGTCGACTACATGCTGCCACTGTGCTTGCAGCTGCAGAACCTTGCAGGGTGTCCATATGAACAAACCACTGTGATGGCTGCTATCAGTGCTCCCCAGTGTCTGCAACACTGCGACACTGCAACACTCCTGAAGTACTCGATGCAGTGGACTTGCAAAGCACATGACTGCCTCTGGCGCAGAGGTTGAATGGCCTCAACGATGATAATGAAGTCATTGCAGACCATGCCAAACAGATGCATGAGTGATGGCGGCAGCATGAAACCTGACTGCAAGGCTCAGAGCTGTGCCTGATCGCACCACCACCTCAGCATGCTGCACCTTGGCGGCCTCCAGCAGCACAGCAGCAGCAGGACGGCCAGGGCTTGCATCTTGTGCTGCCTTCCTTGACCGACTGACACCTGCTGCTCGCTCTGATCCAGCTACCTCTGTCCCATCTTGCAACAAGCGGACAACTGCATGGCAGTGCAACACATGCGGTACAACCTACTCAAAACAGGTAAACCCTAAACCCCCACAAAGTCGGTACAAATTGTTCCAGGCTTGCTCAACCCAACTTTTATACCGCCATTGCTACACATACACGTTCTCACATCCATGCAAGACACAGCCACGCAGAGTGCTTGCCACGTCAGCCAGCTGCCACAGCTGGCCAGCTGCTCAGTAAGCACAGTGCTGCTTGTACAGGGCAGTGCTGAGTGCTGCTGATGGACATGCAAGAGGGGTACGGAAGCACGTTGCTGCATTTTCACTATGCATACCACATCAGTGTTGCATACCTACTCTGTCACGGACAGACTCGCTCGACAGGAGCTGTGCCCGATCAAGCTGAGCCTGCAGCAGCTGTGCTTGGCCCAGTGCGTGGCCCAGTGCCTGTAAATTGCATATGTGATTGATAAGATGATCCTGAACCATTTTTTGTCACCAGAGTTCGTTGGGTGATGATGACAGGTCAGGCAACACAGCAACTGCTGCTCAGCATGTTGATCAGCAGCAGCAGAATCCAGTCTGGACACACCGCACACCTTTTGGTGCCGCTGCCAGTCACCAGCAAGGATATTTGCGTGACTAATGTCATCCTTGGTGTCGTCATGGTGCATGCTGCGACGATTAGGCCTAACGCTTTTCTGCTGTTTTGGCGCCGGGAGCCTGTGGGGTGCTGAGCTGGACTACATCACATGAACAACAAGCGTGGTCACAACCCGTAAAACAACCAAGTTGTAGATAGGAGCTCGCAAGCTGAGCCTGCCGACGATGCTGTGAAGCAGAACTCCTTCATATTGGGTGATTCAGCTGGGCATGTGCAACAGGCTTTTGATCAGCACTGCTTTACGAAAACGAAATCTGCTGTTTACTTCATCAGTCACCACCAGATGTTTGGATCGTATGGCACATGAACCTGGATCTGGCCCACTCAACGACAGCCTGTATCCTGGTATGCTGGTTTGAACGGGCATCTGACGATACTGAACCAGCCATGTGACATGCAGCTTCATTCAAGACGACTCTCAATTTCGCTGCTCAGTTACAGCTCAAAACCAATTTTCATCAACTGTGTGCCACGTAAACGTTGTGCCATAGCGCCACAACACACACCCCATGAGGTGGCCTGCTGGGGCCCCGAGAGGCTCTGCAGCACAACTGTGCAGCATGCTGTATCACATGCTGCCTTGCCCCAAGTGGTAGGGGTCTGCCTCCGGTCCTGAGTGTGTTGACACAGCTGCTGTGTTTCCAAAACCTTCAGCAGCAGCAGAAAGCTCCCCTACTGTACCCAAGTCCGCCACCTGATCAACCAGGCCACCACCACCATCAGCCACTCCTGTCATGCCAGCAGCATCCGCTGGCTGCACCCTTACAGCGACAGAGCCATCAGCTGTGTGGCTGAGCGGCTCTGCTGTGTTGCATACACCTGCTAGACCTCCCTGGGCCTCTGCTGAAGGTGGGGGTGGTGCCACTGGGTCAGGTGGGGCCGCCCTGCTGCGGCCTTCTCCTACAGCAGCGTGCCGCAAACACAGCAGGAGGGGGCAGCAAGGCCTCAGTTTGTTGCAGGGCACGTTCATCAGAAAGTTGAGATGCCTATGATATATCCTGCACAACACGCCGCCATGATGGCTGATCACCAATGATCCTCAGCGATGCCGCTGCCTCCTACAAACACAGTCATTGGTGGCCACAGTCACTTGCTGCCACATGACACAAAGAACACCATGGCACACAACAGCATGCTTGGCATGATGATTTGTCTGGAGCTCAAGGAAGTTGCAAACCAGTCATATGGGGTCTTGCTGGCACGGTTGCAACAGCTGTGCACACACCTGTTGGGCGCCAGTGCTCCTGATGTGCCGAGTGCATTGAGGCCAGCAGCTGTTCCTGCAGCAAAGTGGGGCAGCTGATGCGCCATAGGGACAGGTGACGGTTGTAAAATGCACTGTCAGTTTCGGTAGTCGCTCTCTCAGCTTGTGATGCCGCTGCTAGGCGTGTGTCTGCTGGGCATGCCCTGCAGCCCCTGTGGTGGAGCTGTTCCACTGAGGCTGTGGGCTGGCTCTGAGTGACGCAACACTCACCAAAATAAAGACCAGCGCGCCAAACTAGAAGTTCACGCTTCTCGTATGTTCATGACGTGCATGCCCACTGCCTCTTGCGCACAGAAGTCGACCGCGAGTGCCGCAGCAATGGCACCTGACGTCACATGCGTCACGCTGTCGTTCCTGCACAGAACAGCTGCCAGTAACCAGACACAAAGACAACATGACACGCAATCGCGCCTTAATAGGCAACACATTCAGGCGCTTGGCTGCCAAGTTGGTGTAGGCAGCTGCAGGTGGTTCCTGGTGCCCCCAGCACCAAACACGGCACGAGCTTAGCGGCTGCTAGCGCATGCAGCACACTCTGCTAAGAAATCCGCAAAAAGCGCCTCTGCCCCTGGCACCTTATCATAGCCAGGGAAGTAGTTGATGTCAACAACCAAGACTTGCTGCTGCTGCAGCTGCTGCTGCCGCCCCTGCTGCTGTGGGGCCTCAGATGGTGCTATGATATCTACGTTGAACAGGTTCATGCCCAAGCTTGAGCGCAAGAACGCAGCCAGCTGCGCCATGGACCACAAAGGGGGTGCGAGGGGATCTGCCACCACACTTGTGTCTGCCACACAGCCACCGCTGCCACTGCTTTCAAGCAGCTGCGGCACCTCTGGCTGCTGCTTCTGTTGCTGCTGCTGTGACGCCTGCTGTGCCATCTTTGCTGCTGCAAGCTTGTTGGCACTCAAGCGAGGCAGTATCACCACGCCGCCTTCCTCTGAAGGTGCTGCTGCTGCCGCTGCTTCAAGTACTTCAGGCGTGATTGTGTCTCGCCTGGTCAGCACACATGATGGGCCGATCACGTACAGCTGCAGCAGCAACACAGCAGGTAGCGTTTCAGAGGTGCACAGCAGCCTGTCGTGAGGTAGGAGTGGCTGTTCATGTGACAGCACAAACTGAAATAGACTCTGCCATACAAAAGCAGCGCAGCAGGCCCCAGGAGGCCTCCTGTGCATGCAAATGTACAAGCCCAAGTGGTCCAGGACATCAGTCAGCATCTGGAGTCCCGCGTATCGCACGTGCTTAGACAGCTCCAGGAATGCACACGGCACACGGCACAACATACAGAACGTCCTTGCCAAGGACACACGCGTACTGCAGCTTGGCAGCACTGTGTTTATCAAACAGACAGCCGGCAGAAGAGCCCTCTCAGTCTCCCCCGTGGCCCCACCTTGTACAGGGCTTGATGGGGCACGTACTGCTGTAGCACAGCTGGCAGGCAGACACAGCCACCAGGCTGCTGCTGCTGCTGTCCTGTCAGCAAGGCTGCCAGGCCTTCTTGCTTGAAGATGACCCCTAAAGTGTGACCATCATTGGGTGCAGCTTCCCTGCCTGATGGTCCAGCTGCAGCTTTTCCTGCTGGAGCACTGCCTGCTGCAGAGTCGGTGGCTGCACTAACCAGGGGCTTGACCAGCACAGGGTACTGCAAGCCAGCTGCAGCCATCATCTGACATGCCTGGTCCAAGTCACAGCCAGGCTGCAGCAGCACCTGCTGGGGTATGCTGACCGCCACACTGGTTGTCGCTGACAATGCTCCTGCGGCGGTTGCTCCTTGCATAGTCTGTAAGCAGCACACGGCAAGGCAGGAGTTTCGAATGCTGCCACCAAGCACCAGGCACCATGGTCTAGGCACCTGCAGGATCAGGTTCCACATCCAGGAGGCCTCAGCCGTGCCATTATCCCACTGTTGAACAAACACCACTACGCACCTCCCGCAGCCTGCTGCAGTGGTGAATCGTAAGGTCAGTCACATGTCCCTGCAGCATGCTGGTCCCACCTGCTGTGTCTCTTGCTGCAGCATGAGTGGGGCTGATGCAGCAAGGGGTGCCAGCATGGCCTGCCTGTCCTGCAGGCGCCGGACTGCAGCGGGAGGGTCAAGCAGCACGACCCTGCCACCAACAGCCTGCCCTGCTGCTGCTGCTTCCCCCCAAGACTCCAGCCTCTCATCCAGGCCTACATGGGTTGTGTGGGTGAAGAGGTGCCAAGGCCACTGCTTGTCAACACCACATGCTTGTGGGCTGCAAGTCCCTGGCTCTGCTTGCAATCTGGATGACCCAACCAGTGGTGATGAATGCCAAACACATACCGGCACTGCATGCCTCATTATTTACCTCTACCTAGATGTGTGGGGGTGATAAGGGCTGGTGGCATGAGGAAACAAAGTCACAAGTAAAATCAGGGGTGCTCCTGAGGGTGGCAGCCAGGGCATGCCATCCTGTTGATAAGCTGCTATGTTTCACCAGCCAAGCGCTGGCACAGCTCGCACACAGCCCACACAACCCCCCACCTGCTTCATCAGGCACCTTGTGCACCACTACATCCACGCCTGCTTCCCTCCACTGCTGGGGTGTGCTGCTGGGGTCTAGGTCCAGCAGGGACAGGCCCCTGGCGCTTGCTGCTGCACAAAGGCTGGGCGTCAGCACCCGGGGCCGCTGCGGCAGGCAGGTGCAGGCAGAGGCAGGACGGTACGGCTGTCAGGTATGGGCCTGCTGCTACCATCCGGGTGTAGATGTGCAAGAAACGAAGTAGACATGCTCACAGCCTGGTGTTGTTCACACCAACACACAGATCGTGCAGCAGCAGCACCCACTCAGCAGTGACTGCTGCCACATCAACCCGGATGCACTGTCTGCTGTGTGGTGAGAGCACAAACCAACATGTTGAATTTCGTAGCGCTTTACTTACCTTTTGTGGACGCAATATAAACCCTACACACGGCATCCCACTGCTATGGTTGCTACTGTTGGGTGAGGGGCGACAGATGCAGCTGCTGCAATCCTCGCTGTCCTGGACACCTGCCCCTTTGCCCACAGCTGCGCTGAGCTACTCTGCGCAGGTACGCTCGGGAACCAATAGATCGAATGTGACCTGGCTACTTTGTTTTGGAAAGGCATATGTTTGGTTGGCACGACTGCCACATGGGACAAAGATCAGAATTGGAGTCCAGAATCCCAGGGGCAAGCAGGGATAGCAGCATCAGAGTGTCACGCATGACCCAATATAATCTGAGTAAAGTGGTAAAAGGAGCTTTGGTCTCCTACTGGTGCTGACAACACGTCAAAAGCAGCATCAAAATCAAGTGTGAGGCATGTGTGATACAGTGGCCCAGGTCCAGACACGGCGTGTGTACTGCTAGCCGTGGCATCCTCGCATGTATTCTCCTGACGGCTTCATTGCAGCCTCTTTGTTTTGAAAGGACTCGTTCGCAGAGAGGGCTGACGTTGTTGGCCCGTTGCTGGCAAGAGTGGAAAGGATTGGTGACCTAGGTGCGTTCGTCACATGCATCGGTAATTATCATCACACATATTTGCGTATGTGTGATCAGAACAGCACCCAGCATCAGGTGGCAACCGCTGACGTTGTTGCCCATCAACGGAACATCACTGGAATGCTTGCTTGCGGAATATCTCCTGACATCAGGCCCATTGCTTTGTGTTTATCTCAGGTAATTCAACAGGTCATTGACCCATTGCCCTGTTGAATACAATGGGCCACGGTGACG
Source organism: Chlorella sp. KRBP (assembly GCA_004335735.1). NCBI lineage: Eukaryota > Viridiplantae > Chlorophyta > Trebouxiophyceae > Chlorellales > Chlorellaceae > Chlorella > Chlorella sp. KRBP. The sequence goes on from QAXK01006041.1 coordinate 12,688, forward strand.
TCCCTCCTGGGCAGCAGGTGCCCGGAGCTGCTGGTGGGGCCCCTTACCCACCACAGCAGCCCACAGGCGTGACTGCACCAGGTGAGATATTTGTTCTTTGGACAAGCCCCTGGGTACACCTGTGCGCATGCATGCCTCTGCATGCCAGAGCTGCAGTGGGCAGACTGTGCCAGGCCAGTGTTGACCAGTTGGTGTCGACAGCCAGGGCCAGCCCAGCGATACCTGTCTGTTCTGGTCAGGTCTTAACAAGTGGGATGCCAGTTTTGGAGGCCGTATACCACCTGGCTGGACCATCATCCCCCCCCCCCTCTTCACCCTCAGCATCAGCCCCACAAGCAAGCATGACCACCTCCTGCATGCTGCCGCATCACACCCCTCCCCCCTCCCC